>LKNJ01000863.1:0-10282 GCA_002120245.1 Maccullochella peelii
TACACTGATCACATACACATACATTTGGAATTGGCTTCCACACATGCGGAGAGGACATTTAAAGCTTCTGCTTCACGTGCTCTTTTGTTTCTGGCCTAACACGTGTGTTCTTGTCCGTGCACGCGCGGAACACACAGGCAAAACAAAGAAACACACGCTCATTCTTTCTGGCGCGCACACACACACATACAGCCTCTCTCTCTTGCGCGCGCGCACACACACACACACACACACACACTCTTTTGTTTTAGTTAAGTAGTAGATTACTTGTGTGATTTACCTTTTTGTTATTTGATAAATAAATGCTTGTGGATATACATTTTGATCTGCTGTATTTAATGTTGTACAAGAGAGAATTTTGCCAACCTCTACTATTCAGAACTTAACTCCAAAGCCCTTCCATATTTACTAGAGTATTGATATGGTTATTTTGGTTGTAATTATTAATTTAATTATTAATCAGAGTTCCAAATTGATATGTTAGTATATTTTGATTTATGAGACTGACTGATTTATTAATGAATTGGCTATCATTTTTCCCTTCTTTAAGGGTGGTGCCCCGAGATGAAGTTAATGAAAGTTAAATTCTATTATTTAATGTAAACACTGTTTACTTTTGATAGCCTGAAGTGGGTGTAATCACTCCACTTCATCTTTATGTACCAATTAATGTGTTAACACTATATAATTTTGGTGCTTCTTTGAGGTTATTAATTATTGTTACATATTTTGGTATCCATAAAGCCATATAGCCCCTACACAGTCCTTGAAGTTTGTTTTATGTGGGAGTTAAAGGACATATCCTGTAACACAGTATAGGTCCTAGCACCGATCCCTGTGGGTTTTCTGTTAAAAAGAGGATCTTTTATTGTTGATGACACATTGTTCACGGTTCAGAAGATATGATTCAAACCATGACAGGGTTTTTTTCAAAGAATCTGTACTTGAAAAGTTTGGAGATGAGAATGTTATGATTTACTGTATCAAATGCTTTTTTAAGGTCCAGGAAGACTGCCTCCACCAGGTCCCCTTTGTTTATGTATGATTATATTTTTTCCAAAAGGTAGCAGTTTGCACTCGCATTTAGTTACACACATTTAGGTCTGAACCCAAATTGTAATTGGTGCAGGTAATTATTAGTTTTTAGGTGATTCATCAGTTGCATTGCCGCAACCTTTTCCAAAACCTTAGGAAACATGAAGGATGCTGACTGGCCAATAATTACACACTTGATCAGCTGCTCCAGATTTAAAAATATGCATCACTCTATCTTGTTTCCACACTTCCAGGAACCTCTCATTAGCCATGGAGGTGTTGATCAGGTGAGTTAGTGGTTCAGCCAATACATCACCATGCCTTTTCAAGAATGCAATATCCAGATTATAAAGGTCTTTTGAATGCGCAGTTGTGAGTTTGTCAATTATTTGTTTTTTTAGTAATTGCTTGCAATTCAAGCAAATTGTCTTTTTCTTTATTTGTGGTGGTGTCAATTAGACCGGCCAGTTTGCCCAACAAACCGCATTTGTTTGACTCTGACTCCACCACCTGCACCAGTTTCAATTCATTATGCTTTATTGGCATGAATGTAACAAGACAATATTGCCAATGTGTCAAATAATAAAATAATAAAAAAGAAAAAGGTACAATTAATAAAATGAAGAAAATAGTAGATAACATATATACACATACTGTATATGTGTGTTTGTGAAACACTGTGGAAGTGTGTGTTCAAGTTGTTAGAGTGTGTGTGTGTGTGCGTGGGTGGGTGTTGGTGTTAGTGTGTGTGTTTTGTTGATTGATATATACAAAAAAATGTAACATTTAAAAAGAAGTCAGTATAGCGTTGTACTTCTCAGATTCCACTGGCTGTCCTCTGGTCATGACATGAGGTGATACATTTTGCTGCAATCATCTCACTTTTGGGCATTTCGCCAAGTAAATATGGGAGTTTCTCTTTGTCTGTTAAGTTTTCAAATTCAGGGTGTATTTTTATTATATTGGGAAAATGTTGATTTCTCAGAGCTTGGTATTTGGGACATGAGGTGAGGAAGTCTTCTCATCTGTTACACTGGGTGCAGAGTCTCCTCATCTGGCCCTCCTCTATAGCTAGGCTGTACTCACTGAGTCTGTATAAGGTCAAGGCTTTTCTTAATTTAGGATTTTTTACTGTACTCAGATAATTTGCTACTGTGTCTCTTTTTAGGGTCAGATAACATTTGAAATTACGTTGTGTTTTAGTTGTTTCCTTCCAATATGTGATATAGTTTTCTTTTTGTTGATTGATCATTTGGTTTGGTCTGATTGGGTTGGTGTTGTGGTCCATAGAGCCTCAGGACCAGCTGGCTGAGGGGACTCTTCTCTGGCTTCAGCTCTTGGCCGGTTAGGGCTGTGTGATGGTATGTCTGGGGGTCACTAGTTTTTAGGTGATTGTAAAATATATTTGCTCTTTTTAGCATTTTCAATATGAGGGGGTTTTGGCCGAGTTCTGCAGGCATTGTTTGGTGTCTTTCACTGGACATGCAGGATGTGTGGAAAGATTCTATTATTGCTTTGTCCCATTTGTCAAATTCATGATTTAATTTTTGTCCCCAAATTTCACTGCCATAGATAATTATTGATTCTAATATAAATTGAAAAGTTTTTAACCAAATTTTAATTGGAGTTTAATATTTCTTGTAATTGCACAGAAAGCTCTCCTTGCTTTGTCCTTCTTTTGTTGGTGACAGCAACACCATGCCATCTGTATACAGGAGACCTTTCATTTCTGTGTCATTCAGGGTGAGGTCAGGTGCAGTGGATTGATCTAATTGGCATTCAAATTAATGAATAAATTGAAAAGGATTGGACTAAGATTGCACCCCTGTCTCACTCCACAACCCTGGGAAAAGAGGGCTGTGTGCTTTTCTCCCATTTTAACTGCACATTTACTGTTTGTGTACATAGATTTAATTACATCACATTTTCCCTCCAATGTCACTGTTAAGCAGTCTATAGAAAAGGCCTCATGCCAGATGGAATCGAAGGCCTTCTTGAAATCAATAAAACATGCATAGGCCTTTTCTTTCTTTTTGTCTAATTCCTGCTCAGTTAGGGTGTGGAAGGTATATGGTCTGTTATGCGAAAATTTAGTAATCTTTCTAGCAGGTCTCCTCCTCTTCATTACTTCCTGGTGGGGAAATTGATTTCTCTCACTTTTACTGAGTAGTAGAGTAGTATTTGCATTTTAAGACATCTTACTCAAAAATGTCATGAGACCAGACTGTTGGATGTGTGTATGCACACACACACACACACAATCCAAGTTGACCCTTCCAGCCAACTGACTCCCCTTCATATGTTTCAATCTGTGGCTGAGTGAGTCTGGGGTCAGCAGATTGCTTATGCTGATCCCTGTGATTGGAATGCAGGTAATCACGATAAGCAATTTAAATGTTATTGATTTAACCTCCCGCATGCTGTAATTGAACACTGTGGCAGAGCACCCAACTTTACTACCCCACCCCCTAATTCTCTTTTTCATTCCATTTCCGAGGTTTTTCTTATTCTCTTTCACAGCAATTTTCAGTGTACTCTTTTATTATTTCAGGCTCCTTCCCCGCCTTCTGTGCTTCCTCTGCTTAAATCTTTCTCCAAGCTAAACTGTAGAACTCTCTGTCAGTCTGTATCTTCAGGCCAAGAGAAGTGGTGGACGCACCAATCAATAGGCATTTTGTCATGATAACAATGGAAATGTTCAATTAACAACCAGCAGTGGATAATTTACAGTCTCACCATCTTTACTTTTTCATTGTATATATGTGTGTGTGTGTGTGTGTATTAGAAAGGACTGGGGAGAAGGGAGGTGGCACACAAAACAGTGTTTTTTTGTATTCATAAGAATCATTTTCTGATAATTCTACTCTTGAATAGACTGTCATTAATCACCAAACTTAACACAAAAGCCCAATTTCTTACTTAATTACAATTCTGGTGTTTTTAGATAACAAGGACAGTGTGATTGGAAATTACAGAGTTGAAATGACAAAAAAGACAATTCTTTCATTAAAATATTCCCAAATCTGTTTAATATCTTCTTCATTATACTGAGCCATAATGGAGGACTAGATTCAGCACTCAGATCAATTAATAAATGGAGAAAACTCCACCTGGGAGACACACTCATGCATTCTCCATTTTTCATCCCGCTCCGCCATTCCTCACGAGGGATCACAATTTCTTGTTTTAATATTTTAGTGTTCTAACTTAAGCTTCAAAATTCTCTCCAGGTAGCACACTAGATCATCTTGACATTTCAAAGTACTGAAACCTTTGGAATAAAGTGTTTTTTATTAAATTCTATTAACATAATTTATGCTTGTTAGGCACCCCACCTCAGTGGCAGCTGATTTGGGGCTGTGGAGAGACTCAACTGCCATATTTCATCCTCTAGTCCTCTCAGATGGAAGACTGGGCTGCAAAGACACATGTGACACAGTGGTGATGATTAGTGCAGGAGACAAACTACCCAGCACTCAGTGTCATCATTCACTTCCTGCTTCAGCATGGCATAAACCACAGGGAGTGTTTGAGGAGGATTCATACGTAGCTCCTAATTTAGCTATCACTTCAACATAGAATTTAACAAAGAAATTCACTAATCAAACAGTCAAACATCTCTGTTCAAATTAGCAAGATATGTTGACCACTGTACTAGTCTTACAAATAGATGATGTGCAAATGCCTGTTAATATGCTCATGTACTGTAAAACTAATGTTGATGTTGTATATGATTGCTCATCAGTTGTTTCCCATGTAGTAGGTTCTGTTTCATTCCTTCCTGACTGCCAGTGGCAGTAAACAAAGTGGATATGTCTCCTCATGCAGGTTGAGATCTTATGTAAACAAAGTCACGTGCATGACAGGTGGGCTACATGTGCGTCCCAGCTATACATACCACATGGTAACCTACGCTCGGCCTTATTGATGTTCTCGCTGTTAGCCTGGTGTTTACCGCTGGTTAATCGCTCCATAGATTCGTGTTTCAGTTCTGTATTTTGCAGGTCCAAGGGAGGAGCACATTCTGTGTAACTTGGTGTTTGTCATCCTGCCTGTGACTTATGGTCAGAGTGCAACTTGTTGCCCTCTATGGTTGTGGGTGACATGCTGTCCTGCCTCTCTTCCTTTCCTATCTGGAGGTTTTCGAGCATCCTTGTGCTGGCTCGCTCACCAGCTACACTGACTGTCGTAAACAGTTTGAGTGAGGGGTTTTACTCATCATACTGTATATTCTCATACAAGAAAGACAACTCTTTCAGGCCTATACTAGACCTAAGGAGATTGAACCTGTATTTGAAAATCCTCCCTATTTCAGATGCTTCATTCAATCGACATCCTTCAGACTATCACTCCAGGAGAGTGGTTCACCAGACATGGCTCAGGTAACTAGGGATGCTAACAGTAGCCTCAGCGATCACACCCCTAGGGCTGCTGCATCTACAGTATGTCCCCTGCAGAGATGGTACATGGACCCACGTTTACACAGGTGGGTCAAGATCAGAGTAACTCACGAGTGCCTGGTTCATCTCCGTCGATGGAGGGACCACACATTTCTGCTGTATGGTGTCCCTCTCGGCTCAGTCCCAGCACAGCGAGAGGTGGTGACAACAGATGCCTCACCTCATGGTTGGGGGGTGGTGTGGCAGAAGAGGTCAGTCCAGGGGCTATGGATCCCTCAGTGGAGAGACAGCACATCAACGTCCTAGAACTCCGGACTGTCTACTTGGTGCTGAAGCACTTCTTGCCCTTTCAAGGTCAAGCATGTGCTCAATTGGACAGACAACACTTCAGCTGTGTTTCATATCAACCATCAAGGAGGGACCAGGTCACTGAAGTCCCTAAGGGAAGCCCAGAGACTGTGGAAATGGGCTCATCCACAATTGGCCTCCTTGAGGGCGATGCACCTCTCGGGCAGAGCAAACATGGTGTCAGATTACCTCTCACGACAGAGGCTGAGGTTGCACCCTCAGGTAGTGCAAATGATTTGGGATCAGTATGGAGAAGCCCAGGTAGAGCTGTTTGCCTCAGAGAGCACAATTAATTGTCCTCTGTGGTTTTCCTTGGCGAAGACCAGTGCCTCACTTGGGATGGATGCTCTCGCCAATGCCTGGCTGAGTGGTCTTCTTTATGCAATCCCCTGATAGAGCTCACGCTTCACAGGGTGAGATGGTGGCCCCCAAGTGGCCATCGAGGATATGGTTCTCTACACTTATCAGCCTGTTGGACAGGGATCCTTGGCAGCTTCCAGTAAGGATGAACCTCCTGTCCCAGCTGGACGGGAGGATTTGGCATCCATCTCAGTGCCTCCTTCAGCTCTAGGTATGGCCATTGAAGGGGATTGGTAATGGAGGAAATGGGAGGAAATTTGTTGTGTCCAGTTTGAGCATTGCAGCAGTACATTGCAGCAATGCAGAGCTTTAGGCTTGTCTGTCTGTTACAGTGGGAAAAACAAGGGCACTTTCTAAACAAAAGCTCTGCCACTGGGTTGTTGAGACAATCAAACAGGCTAATGAGGTAGCAGGTAGGCCTGCCCCCTCAGATGTAATCTGTCATTCTACCAGGGGGATGGCCACATCCTGGGCGGCAATGCGGGGAGTGCCACTGTCGGAGGTCTTATCGCCTTAACGTTGCTTCTGGATCCACACTAGCGTCTGCTATTCTTCCTTTAGGGGCTGCAGTTGACCAGTAGGTGGGTGTCTGTTTCCTCGTGACACTACTGGTATGAGTCATCCACTTTTTTTTTTACTGCCACTGGCAGTCAGGAAGGAATGACAAAGAACGGAAGTTACAAAGGTAACTATGGTTCTGTGAATTCCTGGATGACTACCACTGTCATGCCGGTCACTCTGAACCTTTTTTGGGCGAGAAGATTCCAAACATAAGCTACCACATGGTATTCATAGCTGGGACACACAGGTAGCCTACATGTCACGCACGTGACTTTGTTTACATGAGATCTCGACCTGCATGGAGCATGAGGAGATATATCCACTTTGTTTACTGCCAATGAAATCTGGGAACATGCTACAATGAAGTCCTGCACAGCAAAAATCACAAGCAGTCAGACAATCAGGCACTCTATCCAGATTACCTAAACCTTTTTATTTGGAGGTCAAACTGAAAGTGAGTACACCTGAAATGTGAATCACACCTGAATCAGGAAAAGTGTGTGAGCACTGACTACAGTAAGCACAGTAAGTTGAAGCAAGAAGTGGGTCTGTAAACTGTAATGGATGCTTGGAAGGTTGACAGAAAGTTTGAGTAATAATTTTATAGCTTGTGTTTGTTTTCTCTTCCAAGTTTTACTAACTTACCGGGGGTTTGCTTCCAACCTGTCTGATCATCTGACTGTTTTTGTTCCCAAATCTCTATAACAAATTATGAAATAATGTAATTTTAACTGCTGTTATTCATAGTTTTTTAACACTGTATACACATAAAGTATTTCATACCAGCACATTCAGCAAAGTCTCCTGTTACTCAGTACGTGTCACGGGTAGCAGGTAAGTGAAGGACCCAAGTGCAGACCACGCAGGCAGGAGTTGTTGTCAAGAGGTTTATTGTTGCTTACAAGTTTAGACAGGCAGGTAACAGGGAAACAGGCAGGTAGCACATAGAACACAACGACATGAAACAAGGACAATGAACCAACAAGCCACAAAGGGAGCAGACAGGCATAAATAGACATAGGACTAACGAGGGAAACAGAACCAGGTGAGAGACGAGACACAGGTGAAGCAAATCAACAGATAATCAGACACGGGGAAAACACTAGGGCCGGACAAGAGACAACAAAGAGTCCACATCATGACAGTACGGATATTGATGTTTAACATGGCCTATTAGTTGATCGAGGTGTGTTTGGATAGCTAAACTTGTCTGACTCTGGATTTTGGAGTGCCACAATTTTCTTTATAATTAAATAATGTTATTCATACATTGTATGTAAATATGGGTTTATATGGTGTGTATAAAAATATACAAACAGACCCCTAATCATATCCTTACAGTCTGACAGAACAGAAATTGGGAAATTATAAGTTGGTCCATGTCACTGTGATGGCTGGCACTGGGGCCGGGGACATGATGCTCTTGGGGCTGGGGCTGCTCTCTGGGATGGAGCAATAAATGGGGGCAAGGTCCTGAGTTGGGCGTTTGGTCTGATATTGACAAAGGGGGCATGGCTACCAATGGAGATGGAGCTTGTTGTCACCACAGAGTATGCATTGCTGCTGGGGGACGGGGACTGCTGCCAAAACAGGGGCTTGGACCACCAGTAGGGATGGAGCCTTGTGTCACAGCAGGGGGTGGGGACTTTATGCTGCTAGGGGCAGGGGCTCCTGCTGCAACTGGAGCAGCTAGGCGTGTGATACTGAGTGGCTGTCACCACAGGGGCATGTCTGGGTGCTGCACTGGGGGGCTTCTGCCACCACAGGGGTTGGGCCAGCACAGAATTGCCGTATTGCACCACATGGGAATGTCTCACTGAAACCACTTGTTAGACATTTCCCAAGCGTCAGGCAAAACATCACATACTCATCATTAGTCTCATTTCACCACCTCAGTTAGAGAGGAGGTGCTCAGAGGCCTGGCCACCTAGTCCCCAAGCACTGGTCTTAACCCTTACTCTATCCAGCTGCTGGCTTGGCCACTTAACACAATAACCATACACTGTTGTCTGTCTGAGTATGTGTTCAGCTGCGTCTTCAGTGCAGCAAACCAATGCTCACTTTTGAAGAGGTGCAGCATCAACATGTTTCATAGCGACATTGGGTTTACCTGTAGAACATGTCTCCTCTAAGGCTTTGACCTTGGATAAGGAAGGAGATTACAACCAATTCCGGGAATACTCTTGCAATGTCTTAATTGCTTTTCTTTTCAAATGACATTACATAAGTTTGCTTCCTTTTATTGAGTGAAAGTGACTCAAACCCTTATCATCTTGTTCTTACCATAATTCCTCCCTTCGCTGGAATGAAGGCTCCTGTTTTCCATCTAAATAATTCAAGCAATTCATGTGATTAATACGCTGAAACTCCAGCAACATCTCATGCAGTATTATGAAGCAAACTGCAACCATGCCATTCAGATGGCCTGTTTGGAGTTAATGAGTTCTGCGGGAGGAAAATCCATAACCTGGAGGGAGGCTAATTAACTGCTAATCATTCAGCCCCATTTTGGCAGGACATAAATGTTGTCATTATGAGAAGCCAAGTTAATAATAGATAAATGTGACAATTTTTATTAAAGAAATAAATGCTTGCTTAGCTGCTAGGTCAGATGTTGCTGCTGAAGCTAGACGAAAGTTAGCAAAATATTATTATTATTGTCAACAACTGTAGGTGTAACCTAACAGAGCCTATACAGTATATCTGGCGTACTGCCTGTCAAATGTTTTACAACACCCAATATTTTAGTATTTTTTATTCAAGTTATTTCCTTTGTTGTCATTACCTAAGTAACCTACTTTAAAGGTGCAAGTCACAGTGTTCTTTCTCATAAACAATCTTTCATTTGTAAAGTTTAACAGACAGCCTTTTCCTTTCACATTTGCCTTCCATATAAATTGGGGCATAAAAAGAGAAATTGCCATGACAGGTATGGACCAGCTAACCTGGTTGGACTGGCAGCTTTGGATCAAAATGCTAATGATGATCATCGGGGTTATGAAGATTTCCTTTCACGAGATACTATTGCGACAGTGGCAAATGGCCTGCTTGTTCCATCACCATACTAACGGACACTGGTGCCAACCAGACCCTGGTCTGTGGTCTGGTGAAATGCCAACCTCCAGTTTTACTCAATGGTTTGCTTCTAGGCAATTTATTGTGTATTGTCAGGATCTGTAGATATTGCTGAAGTGCAAGACTTCCCTTTCCATAGCATTGACTTGATGATGGGAAATGATGTAGCTCACACAAGGGTTGTCCCCAGAGCACAGACCAGTAGGAAAACCTGAAGTGGAACTGGAATGTGAATATCCAAGAAAATAGTCTAGGCAAAGAAGGGACCAGGCCTGGAATGGCCATCATGAGCGCTGGGAGAAATCCAGGTGGCCTGGCCAGCTGATTGGCCTGCAGTGTCAGGACAGTGTTAAAACTGCAAAATGGGTAACTCAAAGCAAAAACAACATGAGACAGCTTCAGTCACTACA
Organism: Maccullochella peelii; assembly: GCA_002120245.1. NCBI lineage: Eukaryota > Metazoa > Chordata > Actinopteri > Centrarchiformes > Percichthyidae > Maccullochella > Maccullochella peelii. The sequence goes on from LKNJ01000863.1 coordinate 10,190, forward strand.
TACAGTACAGTTATGTATTATATACAGTGGGGCAAAAAAGTATTTAGTCAGCCACCAATTGTGCAAGTTCTCCCACTTAAAAAGATGAGGGAG
>LKNJ01000863.1:20216-75101 GCA_002120245.1 Maccullochella peelii
TCTTAAATGTGAGGAGGGTGTCTGCCTCCCGTACACAAACGGGAAGTTGATTCCAAAGAAGAGGAGCTTGATAACTGAAGGCTCTGGCTCCCATTCTACTTTTAGAGACTCTAGGAACCACAAGGAACCCTGCATTCTGGGAGCGCAGTGCTCTGGTGGGGTAATAGGGTACTATGAGCTCTTTAAGATATGAAGGTGCCTGACCAATAAGGGCTTTGTAGGTGAGGAGAAGGATTTTAAAATGTATTCTGGATTTTACGGGAAGCCAGTGCAGAGAAGCTAATATGGGCGAAATATGATCCCTTTTCCTGGTTCTTGTCAGTAAACGTGCCGCAGCATTCTGGATCAACTGGAGCGTCTTAAGGGACTTATTGGAGCAACCTGATAATAGGGAGTTGCAATAATCCAGTCTAGACGTAACAAATGCATGGACTAGTTTTTCTGCATCTTTTTGAGACAAGATATGCCTGATTTTTGCAATGTTACGTAGGTGAAAAAAGGCAGTCCTTGAAGTTTGTTTTATGTGGGAGTTGAAGGACAAGTCCTGATCAAAGATTACTCCGAGATTCCTTACAGAGGAGCTGGAGGCCAGGGCAATGCCATCTAGAGTAACTATGTCTTTAGATAATGTGTTTCGGAGCTGTTCGGGACCAAGTACAATAACTTGAGTTTTGTCTGAATTTAGCATCAGATAATTGCTGGTCATCCAGATTTTTATATCCTCGAGGCATGCTTGAAGTTTAACTAATTGATTGGTTTCTTCTGGTTTGATTGATAAATATAATTGGGTGTCGTCTGCATAACAATGAAAATTTATGGAGTGCTTCCTAATAATGTTGCCTAAAGGAAGCATATATAAGGTGAATAGAATTGGTCCAAGCACAGAACCTTGTGGAACTCCTTGACTAACTTTGGTGTGCATAGAGGATTCATTGTTAACATGTACAAACTGATATCGATCTGATAAATAGGACTTAAACCAGCTTAGTGCGGTGCCTTTAATACCAATTAAATGTTCTAATCTCTGTAATAGAATGTGATGGTTAATAGTATCGAATGCAGCACTAAGATCTAACAAGACAAGTACAGAGACAAGTCCTTTATCTGATGCNTTCTGGATCAACTGGAGCGTCTTAAGGGACTTATTGGAGCAACCTGATAATAGGGAGTTGCAATAATCCAGTCTAGACGTAACAAATGCATGGACTAGTTTTTCTGCATCTTTTTGAGACAAGATATGCCTGATTTTTGCAATGTTACGTAGGTGAAAAAAGGCAGTCCTTGAAGTTTGTTTTATGTGGGAGTTGAAGGACAAGTCCTGATCAAAGATTACTCCGAGATTCCTTACAGTGGAGCTGGAGGCCAGGGCAATGCCATCTAGAGTAACTATGTCTTTAGATAATGTGTTTCGGAGCTGTTCAGGACCAAGTACAATAACTTCAGTTTTGTCTGAATTTAGCATCAGATAATTGCTGGTCATCCAGATTTTTATATCATTGAGGCATGCTTGAAGTTTAACTAATTGATTGGTTTCTTCTGGTTTGATTGATAAATATAATTGGGTGTCGTTATTATGGCTTGTCAGAGAATTTACAAAGAAAAAAAGAGAACATTTGATATACACTATATTTAACACTATTTAATAAACATTTCCTTTTTCACAAACTATGACATTTTGATAATATTTGATAGTATTTTGTCTATTAACATAAAGCTTCTCTAAATAGTCCTATATATATATATATATATATANAATTGCTGGTCATCCAGATTTTTATATCCTTGAGGCATGCTTGAAGTTTAACTAATTGATTGGTTTCTTCTGGTTTGATTGATAAATATAATTGGGTGTCGTCTGCATAACAATGAAAATTTATGGAGTGCTTCCTAATAATGTTGCCTAAAGGAAGCATATATAAGGTGAATAGAATTGGTCCAAGCACAGAACCTTGTGGAACTCCTTGACTAACTTTGGTGTGCATAGAGGATTCATTGTTAACATGTACAAACTGATATCGATCTGATAAATAGGACTTAAACCATTTACCAGGCAAGGGTGATAATTAATGTATTTGCTTGACCCACAAGGTCATAGGCACTATAAGTAAGGATATCTCTGCCTCTGCTGGGTCAATTTAGCTAACTAGAAAAATTGCATTTCCTGCAGAAAATGCGTGGGAATGCTGATAGCTGAAATTTATTTGCATAACACTGCTGAAAATGCAGAAATGCCAGAATTTGAAGCATTGCTGAAAATGCAGAAATGTGAAAAAGTAGGTGAAAGGCTGAAGGAGAAGTAGTAGTAGAAGTTGTGGTGGTAGTAGTAGTAGTAGAAAAGGCTTAAGTAGTAGTAGTAGTAGTAGTCGGAGTAGTAGGAAAAGGATGAAGCAGTAGTAGTAGTAGTAAAGGCTGAAGTAGCAGAAAAAGGCTAAAGTAGAAAAAATCCCCACAAAGATAGAAAAAACAGTTTTTGTGTGTATTTGTTTGTGTGAATCTGTATGTGTTAGTGTATAACTGTATGTGTGTGTCTTAGTGTTTTACTGTGTGTGTGTGTGTCTGTGTGAGTGAGAGAAAGACAGACAGACAGAGGTAGGTTTGAATTTATTAACAGTTAAAAAGCACAGAGGTCACAATACTGCCAAAATAGCTCTACATCAATCCACCAATCAGAACAGAGAAACAAACTGATGGAGGTTTAATCAGTTTATCAGCATCAGCTGTGTGTGTAAAAACATACAGAAGAAGAATGAATTGCAAAGCTTTGCTGAAAAAGCAGAAATGTGAAATTAATTTCCAGAATTGACATTGACACACATATATGCATACATGTGTTTCTCCTAGATTGTATGGTTTAAAGGTCCATGATTTGAGCAATGGGATTTCCTACTGTAAGTGAATGTGTCATCTCAATCAGCTGTGTGTCCTCAGATCCAGTCAAAGGTTGCCATGGGAAGAGGCAATAGGCTTCACAGAAGANATACACTATATGGACAAAAGTATTGGGCCACCTACACATTACACCTACAGGTGCTTTAATGACATCCCATTCCAAATTCATAGGCATTAATATGAAGTTGGTCCCCCCTTTGCAGCTATAACAGCTTCCACCCTTCTGGGAAGGCTTTCTACAAGATTTTGGAGCGTGTCTGTGGGAATTCCTGCCCATTCATCCAGAAGAGCATTTGTGAGGTCAGACACTGATGTTGGACGAGAGGGCCTGGCTCGCAATCTCCGTTCTAGTTCATCCCAAAGGTGTTCAATGGGGTTGAGGTCAGGGCTCTGTGCGGGCCAGTCAAGTTCTTCCACACCAAACTCATCCAACCATGCCTTTATGGACCTTGCTTTGTGCACTGGGGCACAGTCATGCTGGAACAGAAAAGGGCCTTCCCCAAACTGTTTCCACAATGTTGGAAGCATAGAATTTTCCAAAATGACTTGGTAAGATGAAGCTTTAAGATTTCCCTTCACTGGAACTAAGGGGCCAAGGCCAACCCCAGAAAAACAACCCCATAGCATTATCCCTCCTCCACCGAACTTTACAGTTGGCATAATGCAGTCAGGCAGGTAACGTTCTCCTGGCATTCGCCAAACCCAGACTCGTCCATCAGACTGCCAGATAGAGAAGCGTGATTCGTCACTCCACAGAACACGTTTCCACTGCTCCAGAGTCCAGTGGCGGCGTGCTTTACACCACTCCATCCGACGCTTGGCATTGTTCTTGGTGATGTAAGGCTTGCATGCAGCTGCTCGGCCATGGAAACCCATGCCATGAAGCTCCCGGCGCACAGTTTTGGTGCTGACATTAATGCCAGAGCTGGTTTGGAACTCTGCAGTTATTGAGTCAGCAGAGCTTTGGCGACTTCTACGCACTATGCGCCTCAGCACTCGGCGACCCCGCTCTGTAACTTTACGTGGTCTGCCACTTCGTGGCTGAGTTGCTGTGGTTCCTAAACGTTTCCACTTTGCAATAATACCACTTACAGTTGATCGTGGGATATCTAGGAGAGAAGAAATTTCACGAACTGACTTGTTGCAACAGTGGCATCCTATTACAGTACCACGTTCGAATTCAGTGAGCTCTTTAGAATGACCCATTCTTTCACAAATGTCTGTTAAGGCAGACTGCATGGCTAGGTGCTTGATTTTATGCACCTATGGCAATGGGACTGAATGAAACACCTGAATTCAATGATTAAGAGGAGTGGCCCAATACTTTTGTCCATATAGTGTATATCCTCCATAGGATACAAGCTCTTTCAAGTGTAGAAGCTGTGGCAGGTTAAAATGTCCTATCAGGTTCACAGTTCAAACCCTTGTGCTCTACTTTGAAATGCTACTGCTTCTGCATACTTTCAGCTACAGACTCCATTTGAACTTTAAACAGGTCACAAGATGTTCAGCTATGAAACTTATATTGTATTCAACTTTTTGATATCTTTTACAGTTTTTGAAATATCACTGTTTTAGTTTTATGCTTTTTTTCAGCCCTTCTCTGAGTTTATAATGGGTGTGTGTGGGGCAGAATGTTTAAAGCCAGAGTGCGTGACATCATCGCCTAGAGTGGAAGGCAGCTGTAAAATCATCAAGTTGAAAAAAGCTGTTCACAGTTCAAACAGGTAGGGGTAGGTTTGAAATACATAATTTCACCTCAGAACATAGACAAACTTGTCCTGGTTCACATCATGTAACTATTTAAGCCATAGGACATACAATTTTTACATCAACGTGTTCAGCAATGCCTCCTGGTGCTGACAGTAAGGTCATTTCACAGATACGACCTATGGTTTTTGAATGATGGTGACTTTTCTGAGTGAAACTTTTCTCTCTCTCTGTCTCAATGACTGAGCACTTTTCAGGCAACATTAGTTACACGCATAGCTGATGTTGATAAACTAATTAAACATCAATCAGCTTGTTCCTCTGTTCTGATTGGTGGATTGATGTAGAGCTATTTTTGGCAGTTGTGACCTCTGTGCTTTTTAACTGTTAGTTAATTCAAACCTACCTCTCTCTCACACACACACACACACAGAGTAATACACCACACACACAAACACAGACACATACAGTAATACATACAAATACTAACACAAATACACACTGTCTGACCTGTCTAAGTTGCAGTCTGCCCCTCCCCCCTCCACTCCCTCAGGGTACCACAGTCACCATAGCAACCGGTGTGTGTGTGCGTGTCTGTGTTTTGCCTGTAACCTCAAACACAGAGATGATAGGAGTTTTCAACTTGTGACAGCTCCTATATTTTAAAGAGTATGTAAACATATTATATATCAGTATCTTCTGTGAAGCCTATTGCCTCTTCCCATGGCAACCTTTGATTGGATCTGAGGACACAGTTGATTGAGATGACACATTCACTCACAGTAGGAAATCCCATTGCTCAAATCATGGACCTTTAAACCATACAATCTAGGAGAAACACATGTATGCATATATGTGTGTCAATGTATTTCTGCTCTTACAGTTCATTTTCCAATTCTGGAAATTAATTTCATATTTCTGCATTTTCAGCAAAGCTTTGCAATTTATTTTTCTCCGGTATGTTTTTACACACACAGCTGATGTTGATAAACTGATTAAACCTCCATCAGTTTGTTCCTCTGTTCTGATTGGTGATGTAGAGCTATTTTTGGCAGTATTGTGACCTCTGTGCTTTTTAACTGTTAATAAATTCAAACCTACCTGTGTGTCTCTTTCTTTCTCTCTCACACACACAGTAATACACTACACATACAAACACATAGACAGTAATACACACATACAAACTGTTTTTTCTATCTTTGTGGGGATTTACTACTTCTGCCTTTTTCTGCTACTTCTACTTCTGCCTCAGCCTTTACTACTACTACTACTTCTACTACTTCAGCCTTTCTACTTCTTCTACTACTACTTCTCCTTCAGCCTTTCCTACTACTACTACTACTTCAGCCCTTTTCTACAGCCTCTACTACTACTTCAGTATGTTTCTACTACTTCTACTTATACTTCAGCCTGTTCTACTACTTCTACTAATACTTCTCCTTCAGCCTTTAACGTACTTTTTCACATATCTGCATTTTCAGCAGTGCTTCTAATTCTGGCAATTCATTTCAGATTTTTGCATTTTCAGCAGTGTTTTGCAAATGAATTTCAGCTTTCAGCATTCCCACGTATTTTCTGCAGGAAATGCAATTTTTCTAGTTAGTGGGAATGCTAATTCAGCATTCACACTATTGTTATCCTGTTCTTTATTTTTCTTCTTCCGTACATTTTTCGTTCAACTACTCCTTCAGCATACTTTCAGCTACAGAAACCATTCAACTATTAAAATGTTCAGCTCTTTAAGGACATTTACGTCATTATTTAACTTTTTTATAAATTTTATACTTTTTAAAATATTAAGCTTTTTGCAAAATTTTTTTACAATGTAAGTCAATGGAGAACCCTCTTCAACCTGCTCTACTTTGAAATGCTACTGCTTCCGCATACTTTCAGCTACACACTCCATTTAAACTTTAAACAGGTCACAAGATGTTCAACTATTAGACTTGTATTCAACTTTTTGATATCTTTTACAGTTTTTGATAAATCACAGTTTTAGTTTTATGCTTTTTTCAGCCCTTCTGAGAGTTTTACATGAGTAAAAGTTTTGCAATTTATTCTTCTTCTGTATGTTTTTACACACACAGCTGATGCTGATAAACTGATTAAACCTCCATCAGTTTGTTCCTCTGTTCTGATTGGTGGATTGATATANAATGTGATATCACGCTGCACACAACGCAAGCAGTTCTCCACACAGCAGCAGGGCATAGCAAAGTTACCTTGCTGAGAAATTGGATGTGTGCAGCTTGTCACCTATAGCTTCATCTAACAGCTCACTGTGGCTGTTCCATTGCTCCCTCCAATATTTTGGTGTGAATGCAGAAAACAGATCGTTTTGAGTAATGATCAAATATTGCAGGTGGAGTTAAGGGAAGCCTCAGTAATTCCAACCAAACTTGTGTCTAGTCAGCTAGATGTCCAGGTTACATGTAACTGTTGTGTCAACAGCATTTAAATGACTATATTTCATCACTGCAATATGGTCACTATGACATATCAAAGTATACTATAACATATACTACACTATGACATATGAAAGTATAATTAGTGTAAATGCTGGACGCATTCACAACATATGTTGTTCTTCAAAAAAATTCTTATTTTTATTATTCCGCCTCGTTTTTTGGCACTCAACTCGTTCCACATTTTTCAACGTAGAAACTTCATTCAAACATCAAAATATTCAGCTCAATTAGGACATTCCAGCTATTACTATTCTCATACATAACTGTCATACTTTCCAAGATATTCAAGGTTTTCAACCTACGACCTACGGTTTTTGAATGATGGTGACTTTTCTGAGTGAAACTTTTACAGGTTTCTCTCTCTTTCTCAATGCACTTTTCAGGCAACAAATAGTTACACGCACAGCTGATGTTGATTAACTGATTAAACCTCCATCAGTTTGTTCCTCTGTTCTGATTGGTGGATTGATATTGAGCTATTTCTGGCAGTTGTGACCTCTGTGCTTTTTAACTGTTAGTTAATTCAAACCTTCCTAATACACCACACACACAAACACAGACACATACAGATGCCAACACACAAATACACAAACAAATTGGGTTTTCTGTCTTTGAGGGGATTTTTACTACTTCAGCCTTTATTACTAAAATATTTTTATAATGGGAGAAATCTACAAATCCTAATTCTTAATTCACAATTCAAATCTACCTCTGTCTCACACACTCATATAGAAACACACATACAGACAGACACACACGCAGTCTGGTGGAAGCTGGATTTTCAAAAGAAAAGCCCATAGATGATAACAGAAGCTTACCTGGTGTCCACAGACAACGATGGATTTTCAAAACAAAAGCCCCAGATGGTAACAGAAGCTTAGTGGGGGAGGGCGGGGGACATGTACAAGGCTGGTTTTTCAAAATAAAAGCCCTAGATGGTAGGAGCTTACTGAAGAAGGCTGCATTTTCAACATTAAAAACCTCAGGTGGGGGTCAGACAGGACTGGGAAATCCATTTCAAGCACATTTTCAAGCATTTTCAAGTTTTATCTAAATTACAAACTCTATTCAAACCTTAAAGGGTTTCACATCTTTCTTACATTATGATATGTATTCAACTTTTCAGTCCCATTCATACTTATTAGACCATTTCCACTTTTCCAGCTCACAGCTAGTACTTCATACTTTCAGCTAGATTCATTCATTCATACATTTATATTCCACATCATTCATACATACCACATCATTCATACATTTTCAGTATTATTCAACATTTAAAGCCAGCTATCCAGTTTAGCGTAAGCCTTTCAACAATCCTTAAAATATTCCACATCATTCATAGATTTTCAGTATAAATCAATATTTAAAGCCTTTCAACACCCAGCGTTCACACCGCAATTTCTTCAGAAATTGCCTTCTCTAGTTAAAACTGATCTGCTGTCACAAAAATTCCAAAACAGACATTTTTGATTAACTATTGCAGTAAGCACTAACCTCTGTGACAATTTACCAATTAAAGGCACCCCATATTTATCACCAGTTGAATGCTTTTAATGTTAACTAGCAGCAGTAGAAAATATTGGGTTTGCATTAGCAGTACCTTAATCTCGCTCTGATACGGCTGTAGGGGAGTGAATAGTAAACAGTGAGGCTTATATCAATGAGCTTACATGAAAAACAGTAACCCTGGATTTCATGCTGCATCATTTCCTGTGAATCGTTTCTGTGTAGGACGGCAATTTGAATCTTTTGTGCGGGAATGGATGACTCCGCCAGTAATGATGCAAACTATATAGAGACGTAATTATTGAATGTGAATGGCTATTGCTGAAAAAGAAGGTCAACCATAAATCGTATCAAAACATGGGGTTTAATTTCATGAACATTTTAAGGATTATACCTTTAAAGGATAAGTGAGTTTATTTTTCATCTGTGTGTTCCTAGTTCAGGCCCCCAGTCCTACTGGTTACTAAACACAGATTTTGTTATCCGCCCAGAAACGACTTTAAAAATCATGAACCCTGACTTTGTAGAAGGCTTATTTATAGGAAAATCAAATTTTCAACCAAAAGTGAAGTTGCTGCCAATATCCTTCCCATGCATGCTGGTGCAGCCTCAGCACATGGCCATCAGACCATATTCTGGCTACAGCAGAAAGATAGTACAGTGAACATGAGGCTCTGTGGCCTTGTTTTGTACACACTGTCAGCTGTCAAGGTGTCTCAGCAAATCAGGCCAAAGCCCTGTGCACTCAATATAATTGGCCATTAAAGTTATCATCGCAAGCACTAAAGAGCACAGGTCTCCTCGCTTGCCGATTGAGAGATAGACACTTCGCTATATACAATGTGAGTTTTTTAGGAGAGCTCAGAGGCCTGCAGCTATCCTGGAGCTCCCGGATGATGAGGCAGCTCTCTCTGCCATCACAGCCCAGTCAGGGGCCACTAATCTGGGCTACGCAGCCGGGGAGCAGGACTTGGAGTAGGTCCAGCTCCTCAAAATTGGACAAAGAGAAACATTATGTGTGCATGCTAATGCAGCTACTCACATATGTGTTTGTCTGTACATGTGGCATGATGAATAATGCATGTGCCAACACATAGCTGTATAGCTGTCAGTTCACATGTGTACTGTGTAATGTGTATATTGACAATGACACACGCAAGGGTGAGGACACACACACACACACACACACACACACACACACACACACACACACACACACACACACACAGAGAGAAGTGCTGAGCTACTGGCTGGCAGTCAGTAAAAATGCAGTGCTGCTGAGTACAGAGCAACCTCACCACTTGGCCCGCCAGCATTACTGCAAAGCACCATTTAACCGTGTGTGTTTGAGTGTGTGTGAGAGTGTCTGTGTGTGTGTGTTCGTGCATGTGCTGCGCAAGCATGTGTCCAGGTAGGCCAAGTCTGTAGGTGTTGATGAGTCTGCAGTTGGCAGGACTTTGTGAAGCTACATGTGGTGTATTTGTGTGGGCAAAATTTTGTACAAGTGTCCATTTAAGCATCACAGCATGTTGAGTGTGTCTTTTTGATCTATCTATCTATTTACCTATTTATCTATCTATCTGTCTATCTATCTATAGAACATAACAAGAATGATAAGATGCCACACAGAGAGAAGTGGGCTAATCCACCTCGCTCATAAAAATCAACAATAAACATATAGGATATAAATACACAATGGGAACAATGCATATTCTTAAGATCAGAAAAATGATTATCTGCCTCGCTGATACATTATCACATTATCATAACCGCTAAGCAGCAACAACTGAGCTCTGAAGCGGCAAAGCACCCGCTTATCAGACCTCTTGCCTACTTTGAATGGCTGTGCAGTTTTCCCCATGGAATCTGTCACAAATCACTGACAGAAATGTTTGAGCACACACACAAACAAACACGGATATCTTGTATCTTGAGGCTCAAATACATTCGAGATGTATTCTGAGTCGATTTCAAACCTCTATTTTCCAACCCACGTGTACTTTATCTGAGCCTTTCTGCCTCACACACTCCCACATCTATGGGGCAGCATAGCAGCAATCTTTCACCAAGTTGCTGTGCTGCAGCAGATGGAGGTTTAGTGCTTTGCTCAAGAGCAGCCTGTCAGTATTCAGAGAGGAAGAGGAATTGCCGACCAGTTAGACTTCCTTCGAAATACCTTTCCACATTTTATGAACTGGAAGTTTTGAGAGTTTGTTGTGCAATGTTACACTAAAGGTTCTGTGACTAGATACCACTGGAGGTGAGTGATAAATTGTGTTTTTTTGTATTTTGGGTGAAAAGACTTATATTGCCCATGTACAATACTGGCTTGTTATCCCATACTGATATGATGGAGACAAAAACCTGATCTTACTCAACAGCTGCAGAGGGGTCACTTTGTAAAATCTGATCTGAATCCTGCCTCGACCTATCTACCCTATGACTTTCAGGTCTCTGGTTTTTAAGAGACCGTTTTACCCAAAATAACATTTATGGCAGAAACATAAAAAAATCTGAAACAATGTTATGCAAATAGTCAATTCAAAGACATTTAATCCTTCCTCAGTAAGTGTGCTTCCATCCATCTGAGGGGAAACGCTGGAAATTGTAAAGAAACAGACTTAGCAAATAAATCATAACGTACATGATGCATGTGACTTAAACATCACTCAAGCTTCCGCTTCACAGAGACGAACAGTGGCGGCAGACAAAAACATCAGATACTGATGAGGAGGCTGTAACCTTTCTGAAATTAATACATAATGTCTTCCACATGGTATTGCACTGGCGATCTTTTAATTATGTCCTCTCTTCTTCTGCAATGGTTAAATGGCACTGGAGTGGAGAATTAGCACCACCAACTGTTCATCTTGATGCGCCCACCTAATAATATTTACATAACAGTAGTGGATAGAAATACACTTTTTTTTTTCCATTTGATTTTCTTTTGCTGATTTTCTAGAAAGTTGATTAACATGAGCATTACATTTGGATGGAAACTTGACTAGTGTCCCCTAGGTGTAACCTGACTGAGATGTCTACAGGAATGAGACCAACAACCTATTCTTTGCAAAGTTGTATTCTTGAGCTGACAATAGGCGTTTTCAGACCAAACAGTTCTGGGGAAGAACTGTCCACTGGGGAGCTCCCCCGAGAACTATATACCTTCAAGGACTTTTTTTCTGTTTGCATTCGCACCACCAATAGGTACGCTGAAGTGACGTAAGTCGGCCGGCGGTTGGTATAGCAACGTCACCCACAGTGTAGGTAGATAAAAAATGTGAGACTCATTCACTTTTTAAAATGTAATATTTTTCAGTCAAAATCGCGCTGTATTTCCCCTGTCGCATACACGCTCAACAAAGCCTGGACTTCACTTTCAGCCCATTTGTTTGTGGTTTGGTCTGTTTTTTAAGGCTACCGTTACAAGCTGTTACACGGGTTGGCTCATGTGTTTGACCATGTGAACGTACAATTACGTCTGGACCAATCACCGTACACTTACGTCACTCAAGGTTCCTCTTGTGCTGGGAGAGTACCTACTCTGATGTAGGAGCTAAAAACGCTGTTCTAAGAACTACGATCGTTCCCAGTTCTTGCAGTGCAAACACAATAAAAAGGGGAGGCGTCCTCCAACTGTTCTTAGAACTATGAAAAAGTTCCTCCCAAAAATACCTAATGATTCATATTCTGCCTGCATTCATTAGATTACAAAAACCCCTTAATTAATATAACTGACTAGTAATTTTCAGATGGTCCAAACCTATCCAGGACCCCATGTGGTGATTATGCAGATGACAGGAACACTGAATCTCCCTTTAGTAACTTATGGGAGGACAATTGTAAACCACCAGTGTGCTGTCCCTTCTGCAGCTAAGAGTCCTCCTGTATCGCAAGGAAGAGCAACTGGGCTCTGGAGAGAACACACACAGATAAGCAGATGGACAACGTAAAGACACACACACACACACACACACACACACAGACAAACGTGTACCATCAGGGCCTGGAGAGCACCAGGGAGCTGCATTAGTCTCACATTTAATTATCTACCTACCGTAATGTCATTACACAGAGGAGAAGAGAGAGAGAGAGAGAGAGAGACGAAGGAAGAGAAAAGAAGACATGAGGAGAGAGAGGTCGCTAGAGTAGGAAGGCGGCAGGAGATTCAAGTCTTTGCCTCTTCATGATTGAGACTATCATCATCACCCAAAAAATCATCTCAGTTTTCTGGTGGCTCTTTAAAATTCCAATAAAAAATGTAGTTTCACTTGAGGAAAATTGGCACTTGTCCTGTGAACCCACAACATACCAAAACAATATGTCTGATGTCTGTTCTTGCCATAAGTCACAATATTAAATCCCTGCAATGTGTAGCCTATACACCCCTACATGCTAAAATACAGGATTTAATAGAATATCAAAAGGGACCACACACGTATGAATCACTACAGATGTTTATGATTGTTTTCACTAAAAGAAATCATACATTGATGCATTTTCCATTCAAAACCCTTAAGATATATTAAACCTGAATTGTGGCGGTCACCAAGTTGTAGACTGAAACTCATCGACAATACTGATCACCAGAGCAAAGGCTGACAAACTGAAAAAAAACAGCCATAATAATGCAATTATAAAGTGAGCTGTCTTCAAACCAGTTGGCTGTTTTCCTTTCTGTGCAGAAGCACAGTGTGGCAGTGTCCCATCTGGCCCGGTTCAATTTCCATAATTTTTCCATAATTTCCATGATTTGTCGAGTCCAAGTGGCCCAGCATCCAGGTGTTTGTAAAATGTGAACTAGAGCAGCCATTCTTAACCAGTGGTCCGGAGCCCAATGGTGGGCCTCAGAGCGCCATCTAGTGGGTCATGGAGGCAGTGGTATTGTCAAAAGGTGAGATTAAAATATATATATATATATATATATTTTTTTTTTTGGTAATTTACAAAGCTAGTTATTTTTATATGCAAATGTGCTCAAGAATTCACAGAAATGAAAAACAAATTAAAATGCATTATTTCAATGACCAGTTACATTTGAATATCACCAGCCAATTACCACACATCATCAGGTGGAGACAAATGTGTTTTGCCGCTGTTAGCTAGCTAACGTTCCTTAATGTAACGTTCAGATGCAGTGACACAAAATGGATCAGTTTTTGAAATGAAAAAGTGATGTGGGAGACAACCCTGCGCCAGTAAAAGCTCCAAAGCGTGTAGTGAGGACATATGAGCCTGAATACATTAAATTTGGAATCATAATGAGAGCACAGTGTGTCGAATGGGGTGAAATCCTGTCAAATGAGGTGCTAAATCCATCGAAGCTCCAGAGACACTTAAACATGTTATGTTTTTTTCTCATTTATTTGGGAAGGTGGGCCTTAAGTTAAAAAAGGTTGAGAACCTCTGAACTAGAGAGTCTGTCTATTTGTTAATCAATGGACGCATATTACTTTGTACTCTGAGCTGGAAAATACGTTTACCTCTTGGGATACGCAACATTTTACACCCATTAGGTTAGCTGCAATTCATACAGCTAGCCTAACAATTCTTGAACAGCGCTCTGCTGTCAAGAAACTCCTGTAAGGCAACAGTGGTGGGCAGCGCCATGGAGCAGAGGGCAGCTGCCTGGCAACCTTCGGCAGCACAGAGGGAACTATGGTAAGGCAGTAAAAAAAAAAAAAAAGTTAAACATATCTGAGTTTTATGTGATATTTATTATTTTGAAAGGTTATCAGGATAGCCAACTACTTTACATAAACAGCTAAAGGCCAGAAAATGCTATGAACTAGTGGCTAGTTAACCTAGCTTTATGACGTAGCTACTTTAGATGTTTAGTCTGCATGGAAATTAGATAATTATTAGCATACTAGCCTAAATGTGCATAGTACAATGACCCACTACTTTACAGTTTTGAAGTACTGGCAATATAGCTTTTCAGGTTTGGAAGACCTAGCCTATTCTCCACTATCTTCAAAGAGTAGAGTTCTTTTTGTTTTAGCTCACTTTGTGTAGTGTAGTGCTTCTATTTATATAGAATACGTTTTTTTTTATACAAAAATATGATTGAAAGCTGTAGGCCCTATTAAACCAATAAGAAAAATAAATACTTTAGTTTAGTAAATCCTAGTTACAGGTGGTTCGGCTAACATCAAAATGAGACATTATCCTTTGACCACAGAACTTCGTTCTCACTGAAAAGTTTGTTGAAATCTTGTTTCTCTTTTCTCTTACTTGCACAAATTATTGTTTTTGTTTGTGTGCTTTTATATCATGTTTGTCATCACTGTGGTGCTTTTAAACCAAAATCCTCTTTCTCTGTCTCCCTAGATCTGCGCGTCTCAATGTGTCTTTTTAAAAGAACTATTATTTCTTTCTCACTCTGCACATTGATGAGGGGATTTGAGATTAGAGAGATGTCGCGCTGTGATGATGAGAGCAGAAGGAGGGAATGATGAAAAAGAAGAGATTTATTACAGCTAAGGGATCATGTGGCCTAAGCATTTTAAAGTCATAGATAATCAATAAGCATATTAAGTAAAATATGAAATCGCACTTATGGATGACACTGAAAAGTGAAATTTCAGCCTGATCCATTTTGGGTTACTATTTCATTGGGGATTTCTTACTTAAATACTGCACTTATTCACAAGATATGAATAATTTCTGATTATATGAGAAAGTTTAAGGTCAGAGAAAATCTTGCATGTACCAATTTAAAATGACTAAATTTTTGGATTATAGTACTCTCTCTTTCTCTCGAATTCCTTTTCCTCTTCTTCTCTCATCTCTCGCTACTTTCTGGCTTCCACAGCTAAATTAAAACAGACAGAAGAGACATTGCTTTGGTATATTGGTGCATAAATAAGCATAGTAGAGAAAAAAATAATTTAAAGCAAATAAAAAGCAATTACTGTAAAAAAGTAAGTTAAGAATACAAATAGAAAGTAGAAATATTTGCAATAAAAATATGAAGAAATATTATAAAATAAGAAAGAACTGTACAGGTCAGGATGACTACTGAAACTGCCCTCTCTCTCTACTTTCATGTAGCTTTAGATGGCTTTCATACTCCAACTCCTTAACCATTAGAGACATGTTAGACCAAATATCTTTCTTGCTTCTCTGTGCCAGGAATAGTACATAATGGTGCTCTACACTGTCATTTGAGTGCATTATTTGAGAATGCTAGCTGACCTTTAAAGCACTGATGCCTGTACATGAGCTTTTTAGGGGGGACTTAATTGTCCTTGTGGTGGTCATTGATTTTCAGTCAGAACTACATTGGTAAAAGTGTATTTTTTGACTGATCACTTCATATGAAGCGAATCTCATTTGTACTGTGTCAAGTAAAAAGTTCTCAGTGTGGTTTGGAATAAATAGCCCAGGGATGATAAATGCCAGAAAGGTCACAACATTAGGAAGTAACTTTTTTTTTTTTATGATTGAGCCTGTCTGAATTGTTGTCATAAACCCCATTCACGTGCAGTGTTTGACGCATGTGATGTTGGTGGGACCTCATTCAAGTTTTTTTTGTTGTTGTGACATGAATAGGCCCATTTGATGAGATCATTTCACTTCTACATCAAGGTCACTCCAACTGACGCAGAACCACAAGTGAGTTGAAATGGAGCAGGAACAGGCTCATCTACAAAGATCCCCCTGCTGAGGCTGTTCAATGGCTCATCAGGCTAGCTACATCCAACATCTGTCAACATGGTGTGCGGCACCCTTCCAGGTAAAAAAAAAAAATCCCACTCTGTATTGCAGGTTGGTGTTAAATGCTATGTGTTTTTATAGAGAAATTTAGCTTAGCAGTCCCTCTACAGTGGTCCCCAGCCTTTTTTTATCTGACGTACACCCACAGCCCTGTCAAATTAACTCAGTTACCCCTTCATCAACACTACCATTTATTTCAACCATGTATCCATTTCTTTTTTATCATTTGTGCATTACTTTTAGCTATTTCATTATTTATCCATTACTTTGAGCCATTTCACCATTTACCCATTACTTTAAGCTAACTTTTAACTGGTTATCCATTACTTTAAGCTAACGTTTTTCACTGTTTCTCCATTATTTTAAGCTAACTTTTAACTGGTTATCCATTATTTTAAGCTAACGTTTTTCACTGTTTCTCCATTATTTTAAGCTAACTTTTAACTGGTTATCCATTATTTTAAGATAACAATTTCAACCATTTATCCATCACCCCTATCTATCTGTTTCAACTTCTCTGCTTGCCTGCTAACTAGTTTTCAGGCATTCTCAACATGTGGTTTTCAGGTGTTACAGCTAGCCACGTACCCCCAAGCAATTGCTGAAGTACGACCTAAGGTACAAGTGTCCCTGGTTGGGAATCACTACTCTACATAGTACAAGAACATACTTAAAGACACTTAACAACAACAACAACAACAATAGAAGACTCTATTGTAAAACTCATTCAGTGAATGCTTGGTTGCATCAGGGCAACATTTTGAAGTGGCCTCAGTGATAAAAGCCTTGCCTAGTTGAGGTCTCAGACTGACAGAGTGTAGCAGCCATGCAGTCAGAGGGCAAAAGGGTGACCTAGAGGACGACAAACAGCTAGTCCTTACTTTGATGAGCTCTTCTCCTCAGGGGGACTTTCCTTATGTGTGATCAGCACTTCACTGTCCGTGACTGGAATGTACTGTACATTTGCTTGCTGAGCACAGTTGAGTGTTATATTTCAGATCATGAAATCATCTCCATAAATTACTGGGATTTACAATTTTATCATGGTATTTTGAAAATAACGTTTGGCATAAGTGCTTCAATGTCATGTATCATTTTATTTTTTGATGACAAATGTCTTTCTTTTGATTTTTAAATATGATCTTTTGATGATTAATATCAATCTCATTAATGTAAGCTTGCATACATCTTTGTCCAAATTAACTGGCTTTCATCATTCCCCTGAATTAAACAAACTGCCAGGAATGTCATCTTCTTTTTATGTACCTCACTTTTCTCAGTAGCAACTACCAGCAGTGCTAGAGCTAGTAAATGTCAGTGTGATATAGTAACAAATAACATGATTTATATGATGATGCTGAATATGATATATGACTATCTCTAAATATCCATCCATAATAATTACTATCTGCATGTGTTTACATGTGCACACCAGTGTAATTTTATGTATAAGGCAAGGCAACTGTGATTTATTGCCCATCCAGGGACATTGTGTGCATTTCTGCATGTTTTGCTTAGCCTGAATCGCTTAGCCTGACATTTTTCTCAGTGATTCAAATGGGTCTAGTTTTGTGCTGTTTTATTGGTTGGAAAAACAACTGAGCCTAAGATACCTGTGGCAGAGCCAGAAAAGTGGAGACAAACATGGATGAGAGCCATGCAGCCAAACAGATTGTTGTACAGAAATAATAAAAAATAATAAATAACTAAAATGCCATATTTCTTTGATTAACATGAAAAACATTAAGTTAGCTGCTCCCAGCAACCGATACTGCAGCTTCCGTGTCAAATGAACATTACGTCAGCAGGACAGATACATCACTCGAGCTGGCTGTTAAGAGCAAAGTTAACAATCCCTCCCTATACAGAAAACGACTAAGATGAATTAAATGCCAGGCTGAATACTGAAATTAAACAAAACAGCGAGTTGATTTTATTAGGCCGCTGTCTGCTTACTTATGTGTCAAATGCAACAACAAACCCCACATTGGCTTCTAAACTCCTGTTTAGAAAGTACCTTTTTTCTTCAACTATAGAGCTTCTATACCATTATTCTAGTGGCACTTAGAGGTTTTATTACATCTTTTTTCTGGATGTTGTAACTCAGACTTTCACAGCCCATGCCACCGGTTGCTTTTTGCTTCTTCTGCTACTTCTCTCCTTGGGAAAGCATGTGCGCAGAATGCTTAGAATAAAAATCAATCAGGGTGTGTTCTACTGTGTCACGCTGCTTGCCATGTTTCAGTGGTCTACCTTCTTCTATTCCCCGTGGTCCATGACCGGTATGTATGAGGACCTGATGTGAAAAGAGACAAGTGGGCATTGAGCGGACAGCTGGAACGTGACCGAGGTGCACAACGACCGCTCTGCCTCCTGGATGGAATTGCTCACCAGCATCTTGAAGGGCGCTTGACCTTAGTTGTTCTGTTTGCAGTGGCGGGGGACAAGGTGAAATCCAATAAGATTTTGATGAACCATGTTGTCACCTCTGCTGTGCTTCTCTGTGTGTTTCTGTGAGCAGCTGTGTGCTAGTACTATACTGTAGGTTCATCACCATGAATTGAACTTCCAGATGGATCCTGTGTTTTGGGATATTGTCTAATTTTCGAAGGCTTAAACAGTTCACTTCTATATCGTGAAGACATCATCAGGGGATGATTTGTGGTTCAGTTGGTGGTTCAGAGTTGAAGCAAGTGGCTGAATGCAAATTTGGCAACTACTAATCCAACCCTTTTTAGATTGTTTTAGATTATAGTGGTTCCATGATGATCACAGTGGTTTTTAATAGGGCTGTCAACGTTAACGCGTTAACGCTTGCGATTAATCTGGAAATCTTAACGCGATAATTTTTTTTAAAGCTAATTAATCGTATTACCAAGTTTCACCCCAACTTCCTCCCATAATTCCAGCACGGATTTTTACCTGACTGAATTACTAAAAGCCATGGCGACGCAAATAACACGATGACTGAGGAGACATTCGCCGGTGTGCTGAACGGCAAATTGCATTCAGTTTCTTAAATAGGCCTACTTACTGTAGCATTCATTTGGGTGAGATGTTACTTGCAAACAATTCACAGGCAAGCTGTTTACGTTCACTTTGTAGCAGACGTTACTTTGTAACTGTTCTTTATGTCGTTGTCTGCTAATTAAGTCTGCAATTCATTATGGCTATGCCAAGCACTCCCTGAGACTTTTTTACTCGGCAAATTAAGAGATTCTAATTCAGAAATCATCAAAACTAAGCTGAGAAGTTATAATAAAGTAAAAAAACTCTGTTTGTCATGCATTTCTTTATTCCAACACCACACATTTTGTTTTATCTCCCCCCAAAAAATACAAGTATTTTAAACGTGATTAATCATGATTAATCACAGCCTATTATTGTGATTAACTCGATTAAATTTTTTAATCAATTGACACCACTAGTTTTTAACTGACCACAATAGCTGGGCTTCCCATGATATGTCATACGTTGATATTGCACACTAAAAAGAGTGTAAGTTTGTATTCACTTTTGTGTTGACCAAATCTGATTAAATCGCCATATAAATTTGCAATGAGTAGTCCATGCCCCTTCTACCAACCTCTATTGGAAAACAGTATAGGAAATACAACAAAACACAGATCTCTGGCACAATCCCCAGATTTGTCACTTGCTTTGGAGCATAATATATTTCAACTGCTTCTGTTTGCTCATAACTCACTGCCCTTCATTGTTGAGCGGCTGAAAATGCAAATAGGCGGGAGAGAGGATGCAGAGTGTGTTGAAATGCCAAGAAGTTGGCCGTTTTGGTCCCCAAATGGAGAAAATTGGTTTTGAAAGACAGAAAACTCAGCACCTGGTGAATTATCTGTTGGGTTATTGGTATGTATCAACAAACCTGCCAGCCTTTCTGCAGAGATATAATATGGACATTTGTGCTGAGGGACAATAAAATCTTATCTCCTGTTTAGAGTTGAAGCTTTTCAAGTGACTGGACACAACCAGCTTTAGAGTCACATGGACACATGTTGAGTATCCATAACTTCTTACTGTGACTTTAAAAATGAGTCTGTGAAGGCCTCCGAGTGGATGTTAGGTCTCTGACCAATAAAAGAGCTTAAGGGGTGGTTTTAGGCTGAGGTTCATAACTGCCAGCAGAGAGAGGGTCCAAAAACAGAAGAATAGAGATGTTGAATACAAAGAAACCATTTTCTTTTTCTTATTAGTTCAATTAAAGACTATTTTTTGCTGCCCTTGCTGAAAGAGAAGGGAATAAATGAACAAAAATGACCCAGGTCACACAGAAAAGTACAAGAGGAGAGAGGACTTTTTAAAAATAAAGATTTTCATCAAAGAATGAACTGATGTTAGTGTTTGCTGCTAGCACTATTCCCACTGCCCCAAAGCTCAACAAGCTCTAGTGAAGCAAACATTTGCTTCATAGGCGGCAATGATGATGAGGCTGTTGGGGCAAGTGATGCGCTAAGCCAAGGGGAAGTAAATATTACAGATAGCTCTAATGATGATGGAGATTAAGAAGAGGATGGCCAGCATCAAAACACCACAGTAGTATTGTACTTTGTCAGTTAGACGAGATCAGATCTGTGTTTTCATCAGTGATCTCTTGTATGTTCAGCATTAACATAAAGGAAATGTGTAGAAAGGATGAATAAATCTCAAACTCTGAGACCTTGATAACATAAAAGAAATGTACTCTGATTGCAGGACGGTCAGAGTGGATATTCTTACATCGTGCTTTGCTCACCAGTCCACCAACAATGGAATGGCTCTTTGAAAGAAATTAGCACCATGGCTCTCTTGGGAGTATCTGAATTCTGTTTTGTGTGCAAATTGTACTGTAGGGCAGGGTGAATTGAATGTATGTGTGTATTTTCATTTTAATCTGCCAAGTCAAGACCCCAAGGACTCCAGTGTCTATTGAAGATCAATATAATCTGTACCTGAATTAGGCAGCAATGGAACAGTTGAAGTGGCTGACATTTATTTACAGCCATGAGATAAATTGATTTGAACTGGGCTTACAGGCACTGTCACTGCAGACACACTCCTCACTCTCTACAGGTCTCACCTCTGACATGAAAAATCAACAAGTCTATTCTGTAGGAAATGGCATGTTACTCGTTTGCTTTAGCTAACTGTAGTTTCAGAATACCTTCACTTAATTCTTGTTTTGCTCTAAAGACTCTATCCTCAAATTATCCTAAATGAGTTTTTAAATGGTGTTTATCATACACTGTAAATGCCAGGAGTTTGTCCTGAAGTATATGCCATAGTATCACGTTTTAATTTTTGGTTCAACTCTCAAATTCTTTGATTTTGAGGTGTGTACTGTTACCGAATTTCAGCCGTAATGTCGGCCCGTAATTAATCCTATTGGCAAAACCGGAGTCACACCGCAGCGGGTGCCTGGTGTGGGCCGGAAACTGTGCCTGACCTCTCCCGGAGCCGCACATTTCTTGCTAGCTGGGATAAATATAGTGGATAAAAACGTTAAAAAGTGAACCGGGGAGCCAGAGCGCCGTTTGTCTGCCCGGTCGCTGTCCGTGGTGCTGATCTGAGAATCTGTTTTGCTCCACTCTCCCTCTATATCACACACTTTCTGTTTTTCTTTGTCTTTTTTTTTTACAGTGTTTTCTCACACATACACACACATTGCTCACTATTGATTCTGATTCCCACATCTCTCTCTCTCTCTCTCGCTCTCTCTCTCTCCCTCTCTGGCACGCAAGCGCGCACACACCTCCGATTAAAATATTCATTTCCGACACCTCAAAGGCCCTTTTGCCTCCCACCTGTATCCTCCGGCGGAGACACGGAGCCCGTGGCTTGTGGAAATAAACGCAACGACATGTCAACTATGATATTTATTAAATATAAATCTAGTAGTCTAAGGATACTTTACATCATCTTATAGCTGTTATTTATTTATATGGACCTAAGTAATTGGTAACGGTCAGTGGTCCACTGTCAGTTTCATTTTTTCGCTGAGATGAAATCACCCGCGGAACCCGTGGATGTTTTGTGCGTAGCCTATAGGCTCAAGCGGTGACTGGGCAAACTGTTGATCCCCCCCCCACCAGCTTGGAAATGCACCAGGGACCCGCCAAACAACCGCAACAGGCAGGTGTAGTCTCCTCTGCCCGGTTTTAGGCTATCTAGTCCGTTGGGGTCAACTAGTTTCACAGTTTCTGAACCAATAAGTCGCTCAGGAATTCCCAGAGTTTGGAGAGACTAGCCGCGCACCGTAGTTTAGAACCCACCGTCTGCGGGGGCGGTAGACGAAAACCTTCAGTGTATCTGCTTTGCCTGAAATTCATCAGAGGACATCGTTTTGGAGAAACATGCGGGGGTCGTGGGGGCATTGATTGAAAGTGGAGAGACGGGGAGCACAGGGGCTTGCCAGGAGACACTCCTGCATGCCTTTTGATTCCCCCTTCTGTCTCTCTCCTGATATTCTCCGGTGTAACGCCACCGACCTGCCATCTAGTGCCGCCTCTAACCTCTCCAGCCTCCGGGGCGCAGCGCGTCAGTCTGCACTAATGGAGCGAATACTCCCATGGTCAACTTGGATACCGTTTTGGGGTCCCTCTTCAACATTAGTCCCCCTGTAAAGGTGAACAGAAGAGTCGAAAAAAGACGGGAAAGGAGGAAGGACAGGAAAGACACGTGGATTCCTGAGGCGCACCGTAGGATCCGGTTTTGATGCGCGCAGGTGTCCAATTCATCAGCTTATTTTTTCTCTCTCTGTATGAACTGCTATGGTACAGAGTTCTGCGCAAAACTGAAAACAATGTTCAAGAGGAATACGCTCAGCCGGAGTGCTTTGAACACAGGAACGCTCCTGGTCGGATATTTGCTTTTGGTTTAAGGGGAAATCGCTCGGATATCAAACCTCTCCAGCGGAGACACAGCAGAGGCTCTGGAGTTACAGGGAGCAGGGGAGAAGAATTTGGAAAGTAGAGCTTATATTTACGGATTACCAGGCTTTTTTCTTCTCCTGAACAACTGTAGACGCGCTCTTCTTTGATGTCTGAAAAGGTAAAAGCAACATTTCTTCCCATTTTCTGTTGCGTTTATCTCGTGCTCTCAGAACAAGCAAATACAGTTGGTGTGATCTGAAGTCGGTGATAAGGAATATCAGCATCAGTATGAACAAGAACCAATCAGGTTTCTTCTCACAGAGACGTTTATTTATGGTTGTTTATATGCAGTATATTCTCACTTTTCAGCATCAGTTTGACACATTGTTTTCTACCAGCTATGAAAAAAATCAGAATCCGGATAGGTGACAATGAGAAGAGATTGCATAGGCGCCCATTGCGCATTGCAAAAACAAGACAGCTCATGCAATATTCTGTTTATTACGAGATCATATAATTAGGATAGTTAATTATTCGTGCAGTGCTTGCCGTGAGGTTGGTACATAGTTTCAAGACTGTTGGTTATTGAAGAGGAGGGAAATTAATTTGAAAGAAATTAAAGGCGCTTTTCAATTACGTGACGCCCAGGCAGGTCGGTCCAAGCGCGCAGTGGATAATGAATTTCATTTTTCTTGCTATGGCTCTGGGTCAACAGTTCTGGGGGCGCGTCTCTCGCGCTCTCTCCCTATCTCTCTCTCGCTCCCTCTCTAGCTCTCTCTCTCTGCACGTGCGGATTCCTCTAAACTGAGAGAAAAAAAGAAATGAATACTGAAGAAAGTATTGATCCTGATTTCTTTGGATTAGTGCAATACTGACATGGCTGCTTAGGCAGATCTTAGCACTCCTGTCTATGTTGATTTTCAGGAGTAAGGCGATCAAACAGGCAACAGGGGACGCTCTTTCAACTGTTTTTGAGAAACCCACTGCCTTTTAAAAAAAAAAAAATCCATGATGTTTATTGCTGCACGTGAGATATGAGATCACTTTCGACAAGGTATTTTTATATCGAGCTATAACTAATGCACAATGAATATATGGATACAGTAGATGCACTGATGAATAGGAAGTATTTTGTTACTGTTTGATCTATATAATATATCCAGTTTGCTGTGTGGATTAAAATGAACTTGATGTGATGCATTCATTTGTGCAGTGACAGAAGTGCATGATAGGTGGCTGTCATGATCTATAGGACTTAGGTCATGATCATGACTATAGGTCTGATTTTGGTTATGTTGTGTTTTGAATTCTGGTCTTATTTTGAAATCTCGGCTCCTGTTTCCTTTGTGTTCCTTCCCTGATGTTTTTCACCTGTTCCCCATTACTCACCTGAGATTAGTTCCCTGTTAGTCTGTCCCTATTTAGGCCTGTCTTTTCCTTTGTGCTTTGTCGAGTCATTACCTATGTTACCCCTGTACCGGTGATCTATGCTTCCTATCTGCCGTCATGTTATATGTTAGATGTTCCAGGTTCTGTGTTAAGACGACTTATGTGTTTTGTGCTCCGTGAATTTCATCCTTCAGTTCTGGACTATTTTTATGTTGGATGTTTTGAGTATGCCGAGCTCCTTGAGTTTTCACGTTCCTGTGTTTTGGACTTACCTTTGTTCACTGACTTGTCTACCTGCCTTGATACAAAGTAAGCATCAATAAATAATCAAACTACTTCCACCTCTGCCTGATGTCTGCTTTTGGGTCCTACTCCTCTGATACCTGGGCAGAACGTAACAGTGGTAGGTTTGGTATGGAGGAGGGAGGGAGGAAGAGAGGCAATTAAAATCCCAGAGGATGGCATTTCATCTGATCATTAAGAATGATCAGAAGGAGGGGTGTAATTGGCTCATTACACCCCTTGTTGTTCCCCTGTGCATGCTTGGCCTATCAAACAAGGACAGTATTTGTGACAGCAACATGACATCTCTATCAAAACCTTCAAACCGCAAGATGCCTTTCATTTACTTTCTTTCTTTTTTTTTTTTTATCTTTTACCTTCCGAACTGGGGCTTTTGCTGAGAACTCCTGATCTAGCTTTATGTTCACATGCGTGGTTTGGTAGCCTGCAGGTTAGTGGAGTAAGCTTGTGACCACAAGGCTGCCAGCCAATCCTCCAGAGATTTGTAATTGGTAGGAGAGGGACTAAGGCTTTCATCTTACCACTGTTGTGGTGGCCTGAAGCAAGGCACTAAATTCCCAAATGCATCTCCGGATTGTGAATATATTGAACCACATGATTTCTAATCAGATTAGTGGAAGAACCACCGACACCAGTAAAAACTACCAACCACTATGTCTTTCTCTGGATAAAAACATGTCATAGAAACGCATTGTTTTTCAATCATTCACATATGGGAGTTTCCTAGTATAACTGCTGTCTGGGCACTGCACATTTTGAGGCTTGGATGTATCAATCAACTGCACTTGTTAAAAGGGCAGTCACCCATTTATTGGATTAACCCATTCGTCTTGACTCTCCTAGCCACTACAGGGATTTGAACCAGTGGCCTTGAGTCACAAGACTGACCATTACATCCTCTATTATCTGAATCCCAAAATATGTTGTATATCTCCATATGTTGATGATGCCACACCTTTCCCATGATTTATTTTATCCTTGGGGCTCTTGCTCCTACACCAGTTTTGCGTTTTTTTTTTTTTTTAAGATATCAGACCTTCCTCATTCATTCTAGAGGAATGAGATCTTCCTCACAGACAAGTGATTTATTTGGCTACAAACAGGACAACATACCTGTTTGTCCCAGTGGGGTTGCAGTACCGTTCCATGTTTGCTACCTTTTTGTCTTTATAATTCACCTCTCTAGGAGCACACAAAGCTGGGGATGGTTTTCCATCTTATAAATTAAACATTTTATGTGCATTTTCTTCTGTGGGTAGGAAGGGAAGGGTCAGTGATGCCAGAGAGCTGTGGGGCCCAATCAGTGCCTACATGTTTTGGTAGAAATAGTCCCTCAAGAAATGGATGCAACAACTCTTAACAGCTACAGTATACTTAATTTGAAAATTGAATCTCAAAAGATATTGAATACAGCTCTATGTGCAACTGCCTAGACACTCACTGTGACTGCAATCCTGGCCCTCCACGTGAGGGTGGAATTTATGAGCTGTGATGAAGGAGATGATGTAGGAACTAAGGCCAAATGTTGACATATAAAACCAAAGATGTGTCACAATCAAAAGAGCTCGATCCTTCCAGGGATGGTGCATTGGGGGTGTTGGGGTGAACAAGAATGAATGTGCTGAGCCAAGGTCCCTTTTTTGGTTGCAAACCTGCTGAATTGCCAGTGAGAATGTACCACTTTTTAATTTAATTTGTAGTGTACTGTCAGCTTAAAGGCTTGTTGGCTACTTTTGCGTGTGTTATCGTTTAAAAGTCGATTCCAACTTCATCCTATATACATTAGACTCTTGTGTCTGTGCTCACACTACAAGCTATTAAGGTGTAGCAGGAATGAATGACCTCAACTCTCCATATATGTGGTCCGAAAATCACTAACTTCGGGCTTCGAAGGAAGCAACTTAGCTCGTTGATGTAAAACAACACTTATCCAGCACAACTACAGCTGCATCCAGTGGCTCTTGGGGCTTGTGTGGTTTTAGTGTGGCTTAACGCTGGCTGAAGTCACTTTAACTGCATGATCCTTGGATGACTGGATGACATGGCTGCTGAAGGAGAGATAGACTAAGTGAAGTCTTGTGTGTGAGGGAGAGACACAACCAGTGCACACATAGTTGTACTGCTTGCTCTGTCTTTGGTGTCCAGTATATCTATTGCTGTTTGATGGCAGTACAAAGACCTGACGGTCTGATTACTGAGGAAATTTTGCTCATTGCTACATTGCAAAATCAAAGAAAAACATGTGTGTTTATTATAGCCTGTACTGCTGGCTGCAGTGTCTTAAACAAGGTGACATTGAGCAAGTATGTTTAAGTGTGTGAGAGACAATAGGAAATATGAATCATTGTGGGAAAGCAGAACAAGATGTGATGGAAACTGCTGGTGGTAATGTTGCGCAGACCAGAAAGCACATTGCATTCTGACACTGTGACTGGCCTGCAGCAGCAACAACAGGACCTCCCATATGCTGCTAGGGGATGAGTACAACCCATACAGTACAATAAGCAGAGGACGGCAGGCTATAATATTAATATACAAATGTGTAGTGTTTGAGTGAACAACAGAGAGAAAGTGAGCACCAGAACAAACTGACATTCCCTCAAGGTCAGCCACCCCCCACCCCAACGATTCCCCTTATCCACTGAATCAACTTGGTCAGACAGCATCTCTGGCCAAGGTGTTGGTTTAGAGGGGGTGGGGGTCCCAAGCCAATGATCATGAGCCAATCACAGTTAGTGGCTGAGGAGGTGTGTGTGACCTACAGTGCAGAGCTCGATATTGTCTTGAAGGAAGGGTAAACAGGGTCGCCTTGAGATTCTTAGCTCCCGTGCATGTGTGTTTGTGTGTGTTAAATTGTCTTTTAACTTTTTTTTAACTTTTATCGGTCACTTCTTTGCCGCTGTACACATGCTTGTTGAGCTAATGTGCTGAGTGTGTCTGTCCCTAGTATTTGTAAAGCAATTGCTTCCAGAAGTTTTTCACCGCTACTGGTGCTATGGAGCAGTTTTTTGATGAGTGGGTCCCCGCTTTGTGGGGGCACGTGGGTGACACAATACATTTCCCACCAAATTTGCAGGACAAATCACCCATCAAAGTGGTAAATTAAACTAGAATTAATTTCAAAGATTGGCCATGTCAATCAAATATAAGGCATTACTTACTTTTACACAATTCCATTGATCGGCAGTTGGTGGTGTTAAAGCGCCAAGAAACATAGCAATGTGGCAGCAAATGGCATGAGAGAAGAAGACTGCCGATGATATAAACACAGCAGGTTTCAAAATATTTTTAAAATCATCTTTACTAATGTACTAAAGGAAATAAATGGATTCAACATGCCTCATGGACACACACGGTGCGTTTTTGTGAGAAAAACTGAATGTAATCATAACTTTTTACAAGAGAACTCCTCAGAGTACCTTTTTTTCCAAAAATTGCCATCTAAAATATTGACTATCTTTAATGAAATTCACTTTTGTTTTGACTTGGGGTTATTTGTGTAGGAGCTTATTGGCATAAATGATTACATACATGCAGCTTACATACAACTAAATTATGACAACTGGAAAAACACAAAACATATAATGGAGTAGAATTCACTCTATATTCAGTGTTCAGGAACAATGTGCAGCAGTTTTTTGGCCACAGATACACAATGCATTAGATAAACATACCATTATCTCGCTGTAGCATGTGGGATGGAAATAAATTCTCGGGAGAGGGGCCACTCTCTTCAGAAAAGTGTCAATCCTCCTTGAAAGGCTGTCATACCTGTCCTGAGCTATGTCAGAACATATCGCATCATTCCTTACGGAGGAATGCTTTCAGCTCGTTTGGGGGATTGAAGGAGATGGAAATCTACTTGGCTTTCTGGGCCTGAGAACTTCCCATCAAGATTTAATGATTAGATCTGCTGAATAGAGACAAGTAAGGTGTTAAACCTCATTGTGGTGGTCAGGAAAACAGTGTGTAATCTGTTTAGCAACGTGTGAAGGGGGCATTATCTTAGAATATGGCATCAGGTAACAGTGTCGACCCTCTGTTATATATGTGCCTGCAGAAGTCTTTTGACCTAATGACTCCCAAGAGATACCACATTGTTAAACATACAGTAACAGTTCACTGTGGGTTGAGGACACCCTCTGGCTTTTTCTAAATGTGAACCTGTCCAGATGTAGGGAAAAGTATGAAAGAGACTGATATTACGTTTACATTGCTGCAGGCTCCAGCTTTTGTGTTATGAGTCATTTTGCACTGGCCTTGGATTTTGAATGACAGCCCTGCTCTGAACACCAGGTTTGGGAATTGCTTAATGTGGACATTTTGTCGAAACTGTGTCACAGAGGTCTTGATTTAGTTCTACAATTTAGTTCTTGAGTCTGTATATTCACGCTTTTAGCAACCTTTCTGTTTAATCTCCATCTGTCTCTGTCAGCGAGCTTTGACTTACAGCTCCCCTTTCCTCTTTCCCAAAGACTGTTTACTTCTGTGCCATGTGAAATACTTTAGCAGTTTTTGTGACAGATTCACCTTCAGTTTGAGGACTAACTGTTTTTGGACCTCAGTTGCCTCATGGTGTTTAGAAAACTCTTACAGCAGGGTGGTGATTGTCAGACCTTATCAAAGGCCGACACGTTCTGCTTGTTGGTATTGCTGGAATTATGCTTCTGCAAAAATACATCTCTGTGAACCTATGCAGGGTGTTATGGGTAAAGAAAAAACAAAGTTGTACATAAAAGTATAAAAGAAATATGCTGATTGTCAAATGTGGGGACATGCTTTTTTTTTTTTTTTACACTGTACATTCAGTGCCTTTGGATTTTGCACTGTTGGTCGGACAAAACAATCAATTTGAGAACATCACCTTGACTTTGACAGAAATTGTCATGGGTGTTTTTTTTTCACTATTTTCTGGCATATGATAGATGACGAATCAATTGATGTAAAAATTCAGTGATAATGAAAATAATCGTTAGTTGCAGATCTACATGTCAGATACAGAGTTTCCTGCATTGTTGTATGGTTAAGGCTCCCTGACTTTTAAATAAAGAGCACTTCTGCTAACATAATTTTTCTGAAATATAATGTCAAGCTTATTAAAGGGTAACTCCAGTATTTTTAAACCTGGGCCCAATTTTTTTTTTTTCAAATTTTGGGGTCTAAATTACTAATAGTTACCAAAAGTTTTGGAACTGGTCCAGTGGATCGGCTCAGCCGGCATCTGCTGGAATGGCTGCAAGTAATCCTTTGGAGCAATTGCGCCCATTTATAGTACGTCCACTAAAAGTGCTTGTTGTTGCCACTGACAGGCTGAGATAGTTTTAAGTGTCTACCAACATTATAGAAAGGATCCCTACACAGATATACCTTTTTGTTAAAGAGTAAGATCCTTTTTGTTTAACCAGAAACAGAAAGTCTCGCTCAGAAATCTTGCGAGAGGTTGAGTTGTTGCAGAGTTGGAGAGAAGAGTTTACATAGAGGTTTTTTTATCCTCTCATCCACCATGCAGCACTCAGTGATGGCAGCCAAGGTCCACACAAACAACCTTCAATCACTGGAAGGCTCGCTGGGATCAATATGTTCTCATAACTCTGGGCCCCTGACCCTGACCACAGATCATTATTGCCCTCTGGAAAGGAGGCTGACACACACTCACATTAACACACATTCACACAGGTGTTGTCTCTGCTATCTTGCCAACCATCCCAAAAGGCTTTAAATATCCTCACAGAGAAGGTTGGGGCCACCTGCATACATACACACACACACACACACACACACACACACACACACAGTGCAGCCCAGTGGTGCAAGGAGAATTGAGTGCCGGGGGGCTGACAGGTAGAGGAGATGCAGTCGGGGAATACAGCTGATGAACAGAGCAAATCACAAGTAGACAAGGGACTCCCTCACTGTGAATATCATTTCTTTGTGTTTCTTTTATTGTTGTTATTGCCACCATTAAGAGACAAAATATTGTAGAAACATGCAAGGTCCAGAAATTCATTTCACAAATAAATCAAGAGGACACATTGAGAAGACACAGGCCAACAACTTTATGAGACAATAAAGTTTCAATGGGATTTACACACATCGCTTTTCTAACTTTGTCCCTACTGTACACACTGTTAAAATGTGTGCCGATCAAAACAAAGCAAAATGAAGACCCCATATATACAAATAGGTTCATGATAAATTGTAAATTTTATATACACAAAGCAATTAAGTCTAAGCTTCTCCAGCCAAACAGTAAACATTAAAACAAATCTCTTTTTTTCAAGTGGCTTCAGGTAACAGTTACTGTGTGTGGCCACCAAAAACAGAAAAAATATCTGAATTGGCTGGGTTAGGTATGTGGTTAAAAATAATTTTTGTCCAGTAAATGCTTTTAGCCACGCTAGCCACGTGGCTCTAGAGATGGCAATGTTGGTTGGTCGCTTTGGTCCAGACTGAAATATCTCAACTATTATTGAATTGATAGCCCTGGAATTTTGTACAGACATTCACGGCCCTCAGAGGATGAATCCCTCTGACTATGGCGATCCCCTGACTTTACCTTTGGCAAATTTCGAATGAGATGTCTGAACAACTATTGGATGGAATCCAACACCTGCAAAACTAATGGCATTTCCATCATCCTCAGCTGCACTTTGGGTGTTGTGCAAATTAGCAAATGCTGGCACATGCTGAACTAAGATGGCTAACATGGTAAACATTGCACCTGCTAAACATCAGCATGTTAGTTTCGTCATGCAGAGCATGTTTGCATGCTGATGTTAGAATTTAGCTCAAAGCACAGCTGTGCGTAAGTAAAGCCTCACAGATCCGCTAGCATGGCTGTAGAGTCTTACGGCCGGGGCCACACCGCCAACCTGCTCAGCACCTGTGCGTCACGGAACCTCTTGCTTTTCATTTTGGCGCCCATGTTAACAGGTTAGAGCAGCCACATAGCCCGTGTGAGACGTGCATCTCAGACACTAGAGATTTGGAGTCACCTATTTTTTCCACGTGACACGTGCGGTTCTCAGCAAAAATACAATGCAGTCAAAATGATGTGTTGATAGTCACATTGACATCAAACCATCAACAGTACACCTTTAAGTTTCAGTATTAATATCTGTAGAATATGTCACAGACGTGAAAAAAAATCAAAAAACGTTTTTTAACTCCCCAGTTACAATTGAGCACAACCTTTTTCTGCCTAAATATAAATTAAATATATCATGAAATAAACATGAAACATTCTATCATTGATGGCCATTATCAAAGGCTAACTCAATGTAGAAAGATAGGGCTGGCAGCAGCAGTGCCGCAGCAGGAACGCTCTCTGTGTGGACACCACACGCGTGCCAGACGCTGCTCAGGTCAGCGGTGTGGCCCGGCCGTAAATCTTGTTAGATTGTTACTGGACACTGAACTAGGGCTGCAATCAATGATTATTTTCACTATTATAATATATTATTATTATATTAAATTGTTTGTTTTGTCTGACCAACAGTCCAAAACCCAAATATATTCGGTTTACAGCGATGTACAACAGAGAAAAGCTGCTAATCCTCACATTTGAGAAGCTGAAACCAGAGAATGTTGTTTGTTTTTGCTTGATAATTGTCTTCCATGATCAGTTGAACCTGAAACCTGATGTAACAAGCAGCCTTCTGTCAGTTATATCAGTAGCAGTTCATTGTGTACTTTCTTTTGTACTGTCTGTGTGTTTGAGTATGAGTGTGTGTGTGTGTGTGTGTGTGTGTGTGTGTGTGTGTGTGTGTGTTTTGTGTGTGCTATTCCTGTCCTGTCTCTGACCCAGCCTTAATAGTGTTTGTCGTGGAGTGTTTGTGCTTCTCCCTCCATCATATCTATATTTAGGCTTCTGTCTCCATCAGTTATGGAGGCTTTGCACCTTGGACACACAAATCGGTGTGACGAGTTGACACCAGCAGAGCACTTTGCTCGACTTCCAAACTGATCAGAGGTGGTTGGTCATTTGGAGTCAAAATGTAGAGCCAACAGAGCAGGGGATTAACATTTTTCTTTCCACTGTGACTGGTGGATTGTACAGCTTCTCAACAACTTGATAATGCCAAAGTGGACGGACAAATTCTTTACATATTACATTAACACTATAAAAAAAGAAGCTCAAAATCTATACATTTGAATAGATTTAAAAAAAAAAATTGAGTTAAATGATTCTATATGGCTCATTCTCCTCAACTATTTTGGCCTCTGTGTCTTTTTTTGTGTGAAGTGAGCTCTGCATGGAATTGTATGTCTTTGAGAACAGCCTGGGTTGTCACTTAGGTCAGTTTGTTTATGATGTTTCGGTAAATATGATTGCATGCCCGTTGTGTTTTAGGTGTTATACAACAATACAACATGTATTGCCAACTGGGAAGTCAAATGAAGTGGGATGGTTTACAAACTCAATTTCTGCTGTTGCAATCTCACAACAGCAAAACTTCTAAATCGGTGGCATCTACTGCTTGATTTTGTCGATCACTGTATAGAAGTTTTGAAATCCGAGTCGGACCTCCACAGATTATTGCCTATCATATCTCAGTGCTATCTCAGAGCATTGTGTAGTGATTTCACATGAAAGATTTCATGTGATCTCTTGTTTTAATGCACATATGACTGCGAACTCATGTTTTATTTGCTTCATGTGTTTGTTTCATCACATGTCTGGCTAATGATTACTACCTATATAACACAAATGCGATGTTTAACACAATATCAATGCAGTGGATCTGCATTCACAGTGCAAATAGAGTGCAACTAAAGCTTGTTGGCTACACTGGAGACAGCAGCTTTATGTTTGAACAAACAACCAGTGTTGTCATTTACTTTTACCTGTTAGCATGGGAGCCCCTTGTAAGATTCAAACACTGCTAACGTTCTACCTGTTCAGCCACAAAGCACCACTTCTCTCCGACCTCTGTTCCTCTTCCTCCTCAACCCGCACTTCACTCCTTGCTGTCTTTTGGCACAGCTCTATTTTTTCACAATCCCTTCTATCTCCCTCCGCTCTCAAGCTCCTCCTCTCATCCTCATATTTTCTCCCTGTCCTCTCGTTCTTCCTCTTCTCTGTATTTCCTGCGTACCTGTAATTAATCCTCGCTCGCCCCCGCTCTCATTTCCAACGGGCCTGCAATATCGCCATCATTGTTTTCTGCTCTCACCACTTCTTTTTGAGAGACCACGGTTTGTGTGTGTGTGTGTGTGTGTGTGACAGCGAGAGCCTTATTGTTCATATCTGCTTGTGCCTCTCATTGTTTATGTTTTCAGAGGCACATGATTGCATGCATGCTGTTAAGTGTGAGTCTGTGTGTGTGTCTGGGTGCAAGAATGTGTGTGCGTCCCTGTCATTCCACACCTGGTTTCAGCAATGGTTACTTGGTGTCGGTGGCAGCCAGCTGATAATTAAAGCACGGAAAGACAGACAGAAGAGAGGGATGAGCAGTGAGAGGAAACAAGGGAGCCATGAAGCAAAAGAGACACACGGCCTTCTGAGACAGAGAGGCTGAGTGCACGCACATCTTTGAGTCCAAATGCCTGTGGTTTTAATTATATTTAGTGATTTTTATTGGAACCATGTAATTTGTGTCCTTCGAAACCTTTTTTTCCTTTCTATTTTCTCTCTCCTTCTTTCTCTCTCTCTCTCTCTCTCTCCCGGTCTGTCTCTCTCTGCCTTTGCAACCAAACCAAATCCACCCACCTCTACTGGCACAGTGTATCCTGTTATTTTTGCTTCTGCTTCTGAACCATCTGTAAAGCTGTTGCATCACTTCACCTGCACACCGTCGACAACCTTGCTATCTCTAATTTAAGTTATAGGAAGTCCATTTATTAGAGGGAAAATAGATTCCTCTTGTTGCAGTCTAGGATAAATTAGAGAGTTTACATGCACAACGTTGGTCTATTTTTGGTAGCTCTGGCCATTGTTCCTTTCGCTAACAAAAAGATTCTTCTCACCAAGTTAATGGCTGAGATCTGGGAGTGAGGTGATTTTGCTAAAAAGAAGTCTGACGGAGCAAGAAACACAAGCAGTCAGAAGATCATGCAGGTTTTAAAGAAGCCCCCATGTAGCCAAAATGATGTAGAAGAAAAAAACAAACCGTAAAATTATTACACAAATGCTCTGTTGTAAACATTCATCAGAGTTTACAGACTGATTTCCTGGTTCAGATTTCGCTTGCTGTGCGTACACAGAGGCTGTATTTGAGGCGGTAGGCAGTTTCGAATACAGCCACAGTTTTCCATGCAATGTGGGATTATTTCTGACATTTCAAATGCACTCACTTTAAGAGTTACTTCTAAATAAAGTAGTTTAGATAATCTTGCTAGACTGCTTGTTTACAACCTGTCTGATAGTCCGACTGCTCATGTGTTTTGCTTTGCCAGACTTTGTTACAGTGATTTGCCATGTTCTCGATAACCTTGGAAGTACAATGTCATCATAAGTAGAAATGATCGGCCAAACTAAGACCAAAGTTGTAATAAACCTTTAAGTAATGAAATTTCTGTTGGCTTTCTTCAGCAATCACATTTCTATAACGCCATGTAAAAGAGAAACCCAGTTTCCAATATCGGGGTGAGGAGTTGAGAGCAAAGCTGGATTACTATTGAATAAATGTAATATCTTGGTTTGTACAAGAGCACATGTGCAAGACTTAAGACATACACAGTATACAGTAACTACGTTAGCAGTGTGGTGGGATGAAGGAAAGGGCCGGGCTGATATGTAATTTTGAAAATTTGATATAGATTAACAGTATAAATTGTCATGAAAGTCATGTGAAAGTAAGCTTTAAATTACAGGTGGCACTCTTTTCTTTGCCTGTGTTGATTTTTGCTGCTCAGTTCTTAGCATCACTTATCGGGTGACAGTGGTTGTTTTCCGGGAAAGGCCGAGCTGACACTGCGTGCTCAGAACAGCAGAGGTAAAAGCATTTACAAATTAGTTGAATCACAACTTTGTTACATTGGTTTGAGCTTACAATTTCCAAAACAGACATGTTTTTCATGAGAAAATGGTGTGGATTATTACCTCACAGTGGATCTCCCTCCCTCCCTTTATTTTCCTGCTACTACCATCTTCCCTCCCATTCATCACCTGCTGCACCGTTTCACTCATCCTCGCATCCTCTCTCTCCTCTCTGTATTGACCTTTTGCTGTCTGCCTCTGCGATAACCCATGTCAGTCAGCGATTATAGATCTCTCCCTTATCACTTCTTAGTGATTAAATGGATCCAGCACACAGGCAGACTGATACTGTGGCTCATGATTTACAGCCAAAAACAGAATCACAGAGAACTGGGGAAGGAGTTCTTTCAAACCAAGACATCTAGAGACATCTACTGAGATATTTCTGACAAAATGGGTGATTTTGTCACAGTTCTATTGAACTGCTATACACTCCATTAGTGTTCATTATCATAATCATTATGGTCTTAAAGAATAATTCTGGTGTTTTTAAACCTGGGCTCTATTTTTACATATTTGGAGGGCTAAATGACTAATATGTACAAAAAGTTTTGGAATTGGTCCAGTAGATCGCCTCAATCGGCAACTGCAAACACGGTGCAATGGCTGCAACGTAATTCTTGTGGGCAACTGTGCCTGTCAAAGTACGTCCACTAAAAGTACTGGCAGGCTCAGATTGTTATTCTAAGTGTCTGACAACATTATGGAAAGGATCCCTACAGAGACAGACCTTTTTGTTAAAGAGTAAGATCCTTTTTGTTTAACCAGAAACAGAAGTCACGCTCAAGAAGAAGTCTCGCTCTGAAATCTCGCAAGAGTGAGTTTCTGGTTAAACATGGCAGCCATGGAAGCCCGTTTCGCGGATGCCGACTGAGGCCATCTACTGGACCAATTCCAAAACCTTTTTTACCTATTAGTCATTTAGACCCCAAAATTTGTATTAAAAAAAAAAAAGGGCCTAAGTTTAAAAATTCTGGAATTACCCTTTAAGGCTTCATGTTGAGAAACTGCGTCAGTTTATTGGATGCTGTTTGCTTGGCGTTTAAAGGGGAACAAGATATTGATGACTTTATGGCCTTTTCAGTTACCTTAGATCAATTTATCACAGGTTATTAAGTTAAAAAAACATACTGATGCAACATTTTTAGTCTTTTTATGATTTATATGTAATCATACCATGAGTGGTAATCTTAAGTCTGTTTTATGAATGAGATCCCTAGCAACATGAATTGTAGCGTGATAAATAAATCATTCAATATATGTTTATTGCTATTTATAAAACTAGCGTATTGTCAAATTTCCCAAGTGGATGTAACAAAAATAGACGTGAAGTGGAAAAAAGAAGGGAAGAGCAGGGAACACTGAATGTTTGTTGATGTTGTTATTATTGGTATTCATTAAAGCTCAGAGGCCTTCCCAGCGTGGCCCTGGAGACTACAGAGTGATTCAGGTTTTGACCAATAATTGGTGGTGTGAGAAGCTCTGGTTACGATCTATGTGGTGGCATCATGCATCTGCAAAGGTTTACCAAATCATGTACTTTTCTCTCCTCTGATGTCACTGTTGCCAACTTTGTCACTGGTTTTAACTTTCAAGACCCTCCTGCCACTTTATTCGTGAAAGGCGTAGGTAGATCTGCAATGATTTGTCAAGTAATCAATTGACAAAAAATGAATCTGCTACTGTTTTGATAATCAAAGCACTTGTTCGAGTCATTTATCGAGCAGAAATGACAAATATTATCTGGTTCCAGCTTCTCAGATGTGAGGATTTTCTGCTTGTCTTTCTCTTTGATGATAGTAATCTGAATAGCTTTGCTTTTTGGATAGTTGATGAGCCAAAACAAGTATTTTGAATATGTCATCTTCAGCTCTGGAAAATTGTGATTAGTGCATAGTAGTAGATAGTGCATTTTTAACTATTCTGACCTTTTACTGACAAAACAATTAATCGATTGTTTGAGTAAAGCCTCAATGAAAATAATCGTTAGGACCATAGAAAAAGGGACTACTGTACATTTTTACAATTTTAAAATCAATCTTCCCGATTCTATTAAGAGTTGTAGAGAGGTAGAAAAATGAATTTATTAACTTGTTATCTGGTGACTTTCAATGTCTCACTTCCATAAAGTCTGGGTACTTGCAAGAGACATACAGTATTAAAATAAAAGAGTGATCAAGATCAGTTAAACAGAAGTCAGGGGAAACACTGGATTCTACACTTCCCATAATGCAACTTGATTGTGTCTTTTGTTAGATCCTCCCTGTCCAGTAAAGGCCTTTCAATGCCCCCATTTTGTAACATTCTTTCAGACACTTCAAATAACAATCTGAGCCTGTCAGTGGCAAAAACAAGCACTTTTAGTGGACGGACTTTTCACGGGCGGAATTGCCCGCAAGGATTACATTGCAGCCATTGCAACCCGTTCACGGATGCCAGTGGAGGCGATCTGCTGGACCAATTCCAAACCTTAAGGACGTACTAAGTACTAGTCATTTGGACCCCAAAATGTGTACAAATAGAGCCCAGGTTTAAAAATACCGGAGTTTAAGCAAATATCAAACTTCCTGAGAGGAAGTCGCTTCAGAAACTGCCAACAGTCACTGCAGTCCCAAGGTGCACTGGCTGCCAGGCAGTTGGAGAGCAAAGACATAAGAGAGAGTTGGCTCGGTGTTGGGAGTGAGTGAGAAAGACTGTGATTAGGATGAATGGTAGAGTAGAGCAAAAAGAAGAGGAGGGGGACGGGGATGAGCGGGGATGTCACGCTCCAGATGGAGGAGGTTGACCCTCTTGACTTCTGTGACGATGATCCATCATGCACACATACACACACACACACAACAATAAGGGCAGATTGAACTGCTTGCTTTGTGCCTAGGTTTAACTCACACTTGCTTGAGTGAGGGCAGATTTGAATTCCACTTCTTGCTTCATGCCTCTCTTCTCGAACATCACCTCACTAGGGACTGCTGACAATCAAATCAAACCCCTCTTCTGACAAAAATTCTATCAGCCAAATTCACAACAGCTTCTTCACTTGTACCTCTCTGTGCTCTGGCCAGTGCACTAGTTTTGTAAGGCACTGTTCTTGTTGCTTTTTTCCCCCCAGAGTGCAGTTATAATGGCTGGCAGCTGGCCTAATAAGCAATGGTTGGGAGGAACATTACAAGGAAATTGGCCATGGGGAGTCCAGCATCCAGGCCAGGGGCATGCACACACAGACACACACACAGACCCAGGCCTCCATTGGTAGAGTTTGGCTGGTTCTGGCTTATTGGATCCAGCTGTCATAATGGTTTTGGCCTGAAGGAGGAGGAGAGGTGATTTTCTCTCTCTTTCCCTCTTTTCTTTAGCCTATTCAAAGCTGGACAGCGTGGATGATCATAATTAGCAATGCTATAGCCTGCTTTCTCTTTCCTGCAGTAATTGCTGCTGTTTGTATTTTTGTCACATTCATTTTTGTTCCTCTCGTTGTTGTCATTGCTGTGATTATTATTCTTGTTCATTCAAACAATTTTTGCCTGAATCTATGGAGGGAGCCAGAGGCATTTTGGGTATTGGTGGAGTGTAATAAGCTTGTCAACCAGTGAGAATGACGTTAAGCCTCAGTATATTTGTTTTCTCCTTTAAAGAACAAGGAAAGTTTTTGCCCTGTTATCTTAGATAACATCTCTACCTGACATTCATGATAAATGTATTTTTGATTTTAGAAAAATGTAGGCCTACTAAATTTTTTTTAAAACAAAACATCCAAAAAGTGTATAGGTATACACAAAAAGGATAACTACTGAGTTATTTTAAATAAAACAAAACTGCAAAAATAATACAAATCCATCTCATTCATCACACTTGCTATAAACAGAGCCAATATCAAAAGATTTCAGTGTAATTCTTTTCTTTTTCATTTCGGTCTGTGCCCGTTGATAACGCCCCTTGGAAATCTACAATGAACTGAGAGGTTCCTGACTAATTAGCATTTGCAAATTGGTCTGGCGATGTCAGGCTAGAGAAAGATTGTGGTTTTTGTTCAATCTTGAAAAAAGTCAATATTGACTTGAACCACAAGAACACTCTGTCATGGTCGGCAGCAGGGAGAGGACCCAAACGCAGACCACACACAGGAGACGGGAGATGAGTTCAATGATTTAATAGGAAGGTAAGGTACACCAGGAATGCTACAAGGTGATTCACAGGAGCAACTACACAGGACACCGACAGGACAAGACAATACAAGGAAATTGTCACAATGATCTGACCGGGCACGAAGGGAAAACACAGGCTTATAAAGGAGAGAGACTAACAAGGTAATCAAACATAGGTGGGTAACTAAACACAGGTGAAAACACTCAGGGCAGAGACACGAGGCGGGAACACACTGAGAACATGAGACAAGACCAAAACTAGAAAACAACAAAGAGTCCACACCATGACACACTCAGCATGTAACCAAAACCGGAATATTTTCCTAATCTCAACAAAGTGTTTTAGTATCCTGAACCTAACAATGCATTGGACCAGGTTAACCCCTGGTCTCTACTGTCAAGCTTTTTACGCCCATCAATCCATTCCGACCTTCAGCCTTTTACTTCTGTGCTATTAATCATACTTCCTGGATTGAAAAACCAAGCATTCCAGTGAAAATAATCCAGGCAGCAGTTAGGTTTCCCCAAAAATGTATTTGGCAAAGCAAATGAATAGTATTCTGTCATACACTGCAGAATAATTGGAGAAAACTAGGTATGTACTTGCCAGTAGGGTATAAAACTTTAATTTACACTATTATCATTTATGTATTCAACAATGTTTGGTTGCTGATTGAAGTTGTTCACTTGTTTGTAACTTTTTAGAA
The DNA here is from genome assembly GCA_002120245.1 of Maccullochella peelii. NCBI lineage: Eukaryota > Metazoa > Chordata > Actinopteri > Centrarchiformes > Percichthyidae > Maccullochella > Maccullochella peelii. Next base: position 60,897 of record LKNJ01000863.1, read on the forward strand.
AGTCAAACTGTAGTCGGAGTCTGACCTGCTTCTTTGGTCTTCTGTTCTGCTCTGTTCATTTCTTATTGTTCAACTTTTTGTTGCCGCTTTGAAGGTTTACATAAATAATAAACTGCTCAGACGTAACCGTGTAGCAGTAAAGACTTATTATATGTTTTTTTGTGATGCAAAATATGGTGGTTAGCACACCCACAAGGTAATCAATGGCTCCTGCGCAGTTCCACTCCCACAGGCTGTTGCATCAAGCTCTAGCAGAGGCGTTTGAATGTCAGATATGATCCAATATCATCCAGTGCAGGGACTCGCCTGCTGATGGCTCATCAGTGACATCAGATCTGTCAAATGTTAAATGCTTCTCAACATCATTGAAAACTATATAGCGACAGTTTGAATAAAATAAGAGAAAATGATAATTGTTGTTTTGCTGCTTGTGTATTTCAGTTCTACTTGTATTTAGTTGCACAGTGGTGACACATAGCCATGCAAGGATAAAAAGTATAAAACATAGCAATGGAAGTGTAAAATAAACAACCTTTGGTCTTGACTTTAAACAACAGAGGTTGATTATTATAATTCCTAATTCCTAATTACATATCCTTGGAGAAAGGACCAAAGTCTGTTGTGGAAGGAAAGTTTGGCAGGATGCTGACAACCTATTTTCATCTACAGTGCTTTTCATCAACCAAATACAGATGCAGTTTTCAACCAACAGCAGCAATTTACATGTAAAGAATAATGACACCAAGTGACTTTGTTAGTCAATCAGTGTTTTGTAAAGGAGCAGAACAGCTGCGAAACCTGGTGCACAAAGGGTTACAATAAACAAAGGATCAGAATTGTATCAGGCCTTTTTATAACTGATCTGATATTGAACATTTATTTTAAAAAATTGCAGAAATGCAGATCATGAGATATTCCTATTTGCAACTAAAAGGTCACTGACATGACCCCAGCAGCATCCAAGATGCCATCATACTAACGTCTTAATGCTGTGTGTGTGCATGAATATAACTGTATCATTCTCAACAAATACAGATGATTTTGATCACATCGTGTGTAGATAATTGTCTGTGTTAAGATGTAAGCGACTTGTCTCTCGCTTCTCAGATGTCTCTAGACAATCAAGGTCAGTTGTATTTACCTTCGGCAATCACTAACTCAAAAAACAGAACAATGCACAAACCTCATTGCATTTCACATGTTTAACAACAAAATGTTAACACCAATCATGTTTTTTGTTTCGCAACAAAGAGAGAGTGAGGCTTATGCAAATGCTTTAGAGCACAACGTGTCCTGTAATCAGTTGTATTGGGTATTTCTTTTTATTTTCTCGTTTTAATCAAATTCACCTTTTTTTTTTTGATTTCTTTTTTCATTTCTTGCTCAGCCTGTGTAGTCTCCATCTGTTCGTACCCTCCTCTCACCTCCTCTCTTCTCCCTGTCATTCTCTGGCAAATCCAACAATGTTTTATTGGCAGTGCAGTCCAAAATGACTACACGTTGCCAGGGTGGTTTTTAATATATTACAATGCTAAACAGCCAGCACAGAGATGATTGAGCTCATCATTTTGGAGGATCAAGCAAGAGCTGACTGGCTGAAATGATGAAATGATTGAAGGTACAAAAAAGTAAATGTATATACTATTGTGGACATTTCAAATCAGTACAGTTATTTTACTGTTCTTCAAGAAATGTTTTTGTCCCTGTTTATCTGTCTGACTATCCGTAGTTATTTTCTTGATATTAGTCTTCTAGGTTGTCAGATTGTTGCTTCTTTTTTCCAGTTTTCTTTCCAATTGTTGAGCTAAAATTGTAAACTTTGTTCTTTTCAGGATGACGGCAATTTGGTCATTAAATCAAAAAGGTTATACTGCTGGGAACATGAATGGACTCATCAAATCTTATGGTAGTCTGGCTTTTAATATTACAAGATTCAATTATTCCAAAGAAAATGTTTATATTGACATTTTTCTTGAGAGTAAAGCTACAGTAGAGCTGTGCAGCAACGAGGCATTCAGTTACAGTTTGACCTGAAAGTGGCACCACACAAAAGGTAAGGGGGGTCACGGAAATCATCAGGAATCATCCTCTGAAGATGAACTAGCACAAAGCTACTGTAAATCTAAATGATTTCAGCTTTTGTTGAAGTTAGGACAAAAGGAAAGCATACGGAAACTGGAACATACTGTATGTGCTACTGCAGGCGAGGAAAGAGAGGGAGAGACATATTGGAGCTATCGCTGTTGAGTAAGAAGGCTTCTGAAGCACCAGAGAAGTTCCATCAAGTTCCTGTTGAGACAAAGAGGGATCATATCGTAGAACATCTATGCTCTTGTCTGACGATAGGGTTGATCAGAATAAGGCATGAAGTTACGCAAAATGTAAGGTTTAAGGTAAAATTTAAAGTTTAAAAAACAGTCCTAGCACTATGGCCAAAGCTTGCTTTTCTCTTTTTCTGTGTTTTAAAAACACGACCACGCCACAGATGCAAAGACACAAGTTTATGATGTGTGTCGGCTTGAATATTATTTTCCATTTGACATTAAGGTGCTACGATTCACCAGGCATTCATCGCATAATCTGGCATGCTTTAAAACTGAAGTTGTATAGTCTGACACAGACTGAGAGTAAGACTTTATTAGACAGATTTTGCACAGTGGGGACATGCAATAAACCTGCAAGATTGCATAATGCACAGTGTATGCTGGCCTTAAGTTGACAAAAATCAAGGGTTGGAGAAAAACCAAAGCATTGTGTGGAGCAGAAATATGTATTTTTCTTCTTTTATGTCCCGTTAATCATTTTGTGATCCCTAAAAATTTGTCTCGCAACCCATTATGGGGGTCATGAACCCAGCTTTTGAACCACTACGGTAAAGCACTGGGAAAAATAAAATGTAGGCACAGTGTTCAGCTTGCTCTGGTTCACTAAACATTGGACATGCTTTAAAAGAGAGAGAAAGAAAAAATGAAAATCACAGGGAGGAGGTCATTGAAAGCAGAAGAAAAGAGGCAAAGACTGATAGAGGATAAACACATCAAAATGTAAAAGGAAAATAAACACTGGAAAGACAGTAAGTGAAATGAAAGGCAGAAAAACAAAAATTGAAAGCAGTTGGAGGAGCCATTGTATTGCAGCTTCAGAGAGCAATAAAGGTGAACAGGAACAGAGGAAATGGAAAGCAGAGAGAGAAATGGGGAAATGCTGGAATAAGGGGAGAGATGAGAAGAGAGGAGGGCTTTGAAAGAGAGCAGGTGAGTGTGTCGCACTCTTTAATGATGGTGCAGCATTTTAATTCAGACGGACAATATCACAGATGTTTTTCCACTTCTTTCATTTCATTCTGTAACCCTTAGAATGATCCTTTGTCAATCTGTGTTTTCATCATTAGTGTGGGCGGTCTACATCGTTTGCTAGTAACGTTCATGTTTCTTGAATTCACATCAGCACAATCATGCTGGATTGAAAGGGAAACTGGCGGCGGCAGATAGGTCCTGGCTTTGTGTCCTGAAGTGTAACAGCAATTCTGCGTGACATCAGAAGAAAACACAAATAAATGTAAAGAAGGCATTGTATATTCTCATTGCATGCATGTTTGCAGTGAACAGCGCTCTCTGACCTTTTAAACAAAGGCAGCATTTCTTGCTTGAATTAGTTACTTGACATGATAGTGAGCCTGTTTTAATACAGTAGTAGCATGGAGCGATTTTTACCTCTTGACATCTTCTGTCCTTTTAAAGTTTATAATATATTACACTTTTTAGAGATCAATGACCAGGTTGTGGTCGTCATGTGTGTGTCTGTTTCCTTTGAGTCAAAAGTTGAGTAAGATTAGATGAATCAACCAAAACCGCATTTAGAGGAGAAGTCTGCAGTCACCTGTTTTTAAAGACCACACCTGTCTGCTCCTTCTTCTTTTAGTACCTCAACTGCCTGTACTCACAATCCATTTATACCAAGCCTGCACGACAGCCTCAGGTCTGAACTCTGTGCCTGTTTCCATCACATTTTACCAAATTATTCTTTTCTATTCTATTATTAGTTCTGATTGAAAAGCTCTGTATAAGATTCCCATGAATACTGTTTCACTGTTACGAAAGCTTCAGCTTACAAACTGTAACCTGAAGGCTAACCAGCCTGCGCTGTGACGGCACATAATAATTTGATGGTAGCCGCAGAATTCTGCTGCAGCTTTCCTAGGTCCTGTGAGCCAGCATGCCCCATGCATACCTCTAATGAAAACCACTGGACTCACTGGGTTTCAGAATGAAAACAGCCCTGCATTAAAACAGTGCAGAGGGTTGTATTGGTGGGGGCGTGTTGTTTAAGGTACAATGAGATATGATCTAGGAAGTCCAGTTGGAGTAACAGATGAATGTGTTGAAAGGCTTATCAGACTCGGGAAAGTTATCATGGCGCAGCACCTTGCCGGATGACGTCGCATAGCAGCAAAAGTTGAGCCAGGTTCAACTTTTTTGCCGGACGGCCCTGTGTTGTTTTGTCAGAGCTCCTTGTGTTGACACCCCTTGTGCGCCGAAGGACTAGCTCCTTTCAAATGAATAAGAGGGCTGCGTTTTTACATGCAGGGCTACTGTCAGTCTGAATGCGGCAATGAAACCCCGTCAATGATGCAATCACATTCATGCAATCCTCTGAAATAACATTTAAATCATGGGAAACTCTTCACTGAAACAACATTTAGAGCATTGGAAACCAAAATCTTCTGAGGAAGTATAGATACATACTGGAAGTATACTGTCTTTGTAACTGGAAGATCAAAAGGTTTATCCCCCGAAAAGAACAAACGTTTCTCTTTGATGATGCTGAGCCTGCTTCAGGGATGCTTCCCCTTACTGCTTCTAACCTCTGACCCCTCTTACAGCCCGAAATACGGCATGTGTCTGGAAGCAAAGTGCCAAGACACAAAGTCCTACCTACAATGTGAAATGGCCCTGAAGTTCCACTCAGTGAGGGAGATCGCCTCAGACACTGAGCATGTTTTGTAATTGCTTACACATGTTGTGTTATCTTAGACGTCTTTTCCGGGCACATTGTCGCACAGCTTGAGCAGAAGCATCCCTGCTAAATGAGAATCTGTGGTGATAGATGGTGGAACATCACATATTTCACTCTGAGCAGATGGAAGGAAACGCAACACCCTGCTTGGTGGAAAAATGGATGATGCAATCACCTCGCATTTTCTGCTCCATCAAACTGAAAGAGAGCATTTGAATATGCCTGTTGGTGTTAGACGTATCACTCAGAGCCTAGTACATTAATTTGTTTGGTTTTTCATGCTGCGATGGGTGAAAGGCAGGGAAGAACTCTTAAAGGGCCAACACGTACGCAGACAAACACAAATGCGCACACCTGAAGGCAATTTAATGTCTCCAGACAATGAACGGAAATCAACTCATCCGCAACCCAGGAAACTTGTATGAACACAAGGAAAAGATGCAAACTCCACACGAAAAGGAGGCAATACAATTCAGCCAACCCACTACCAGCAGCACCTAGTTGTATGAACAAATAGAAAGAATGGGGTGAGGACAATATTTATATACACATGAACAGTATTATTTTTATTCTCATCTTAAGGGCGTTTTCAATCGTGTGTTGTTAAGTCTGGTTGAATCGGACTCTGGTTCGTTTTCCACCTTGGTTTGGGCAGATCTGAACACAACATGAAAGTCTTGACAGAGCCGAATATAAAAGGACACATCCGATTATAGTGCTGCATGTGAGTGTGTGGGTTTGTGTTCGTGAGCAGGTGCAGTGTGTATTTATCTACACTTTATTCCTAAGCACTCTGTAGCCTATCTAACTGTGTATAGAGCATGAATTTTAACCCTCAAATCAAACAGGGTGTTTTTTTTTTTATAAACTCTGTTAGTACAGAGCTGTACAGATTCTGAGATTCTGAGACTCTGAGCTGACTAACACACTGTCCTGCGCTGCATGGGCGAGTGACAGCTGCACAACAATATCTCATCCTGCCCATTCATGTGTTGGAGAGAGATAGAGCAGAGGGGATGTCTTCATGTTGAATATGGTGGCGGTTCAGTCTGCCATCTTCTCTTCTGTAATGATGCTCTAATTTCCAGTTTGGCTGACTTCTTCCTTACTAATTGACCTCCCAATCACTTCGCTTCCTTCTGTGTTACTCCTTGTTGTTTCTTTCTTGCCCTGTTCCTTCCCTCCCTCCCTATTCGCTTACCTGTCTGGCTTCCTGGCCTCCTTTTTTTTCTTCCTTCCCAGTTTTCAAGCTTCCTAACGAAGGTCTAACTGCCCTGGCTGACTTTCCTTTTACTCCTACCAACTGTCCTCCCAGTCTTGCTTCTTCTGCCTGTCTTCCTTTCTTATTTTCTTCTCATGTAATTCACCCACATCCTTTCTAACCTTTTCTTCACTCTGATTTCCTTCCTTGGTGCCTGAGTGTCAGTCAACCTTTTTTTCTTTGTACTATTGCACAATTTTCTTCTCTTTTCCTTCTCGCTCTTCCTGTCTTCATTCATTTCTTGCTGATCTCCTCACGTTTGCTGTATTCTTTGAGTGTGTATCCCGGTGCAAATTCAATGGAATACAGTTTCTTAGTTATAATCTGGTTTTTGGAATATCCCAGTCATGTGTTGCATGTAAACACCATATCTGGTTTCACAGACTTGTATAAGCCTTTATCCCATCCATCCATCCATCTTATTCCGCTTATCATCCTGATCAGATGCCTGAACCACCTCAACTGATTCCTTTCGATACGAAGGAACGGCGGCTCTACTCCGAACTCTCTCCAGATGTCCGAGCTCCTTACCCTGTCCCTAAGGGTGAGCCCGGCCACCCTACGGAGGAAACTCATTTCAGCCGCTTGTATCCACGTTCTCATTCTTTCGGTCACAACCCAAAACTCATGACCATAAGTGAGGGTTAGAACGTAGACTGACTGGTAAATCGAAAGCTTTGCCTTCCGGCTCAGCTCCCTCTTCACCACAATGGTCCGATACAACGCTCGCACTAGTGCTGATGGCGCCCCAATCCGTTCATCTGTTCATCTCACGCTCCATTTTACCCTCACTCGTAAACAAGACCCCGAGATACTTGAACTCCCTCGTCTGGGGCAGTGGAAGGAAAGTGAACAGTGTCTCAGTATCCCAGTTTCTAGTGGAATACTATAGCAATTTGGGTTTCTCAAAAAATAAAAACAGCCTTTATCCCATTTTTGAGAAACCCAAATTGCTGTAGTACTCCACTAGAAACTGGGATACTGTGACACTGTTCACTTTCCTTCCATTTTTCCCTCCTTTCCTCTTTCGGGCCTGTATTCTTGACACCTTCTTCCTTCATTCACTCTAGTCTAACTGTATCCCTGTCACCCTAACTGTCTTTTCCTTCTTTGTGCACATGTGTAGCCACCTACTGAATTCCCTCCCTCCCTCCCTCTCGTCCCTCTCCCTCTTTAGTCCAGTGATATAGTACGGTGACCCTGTGTGTCGGGGTATATTGAAGGATTAGTCGCTGTAGCAAAGGTGCAGAGAATCTCACCTGCATGCCAGTTGTGTCAATACATCATTATCTGTCAGCACAAGCTTAGCTGTGTGTGTGTGTGTGTGTGTGTGTGTGTGCCTCTATTCTTGTTGGTTCCTCTCTTTATAACTCAACTTGGGACACCTCTTTATCTCTTTGCAGTTGTTTTAGCCTCCCCCTTGCCATCTTCATCTTCCTCATTTATTTATTTTTTTCTCAGCCCACTCATCTCTCTCCCTGTCTCTCTCTCTCTCTCTCTCTCTCTCTCTCTCTCTCACTCTCTGTGTGTATGCACTGACACATATCTTGCACATAGAACCCCACACATACAGTACATGTATACAGGAATCTACATGCACATATATACAGTATATTCTACTGCTTCTGTAATGCATACTCACTCACACAGTCAGAGCCCCCCTGTGTAATTCTAGCGATGAGTTATTTTGCCCCAGGCCCGCCGTTACTCACAAGGTAACTGGTACAGGTATCTGTCATATCACCCCCACGCACCCTCCCCTCTCTTCCCATCTATCATCTCACACCCCCACCTCTCTCTCTCTCTCCTTCATTTTCTTTCGGTCTCTCTCTCTCTTTCGCTTACATGTACACAGATCTCACATCCACAATCTCATCCTCTTTTATTTCCTTCCTCTTGCTCTAAAGCTTCTCCTAACTCTCAGTCTTTGCCTCACCCACCATCTCTTGCAATCCCTGAATCCCTGACCTTCCACACCTCCTACTTTGCCCCCTGACCTTCCTCATCAAGCATACTTTTCCTTCCATTGTATGTGTTTGTGTGTCCTTCTGTCGATAATCAGCTGGAGTTAGCCTCAAAGCTGTGGCTGTAAGGTGTTCTCTTTGACTGATTTGAAATCAGCTGTTGATGTCACGATTGTGTGTGTGTGTTAGGGATTGAATCCAAGCCATTAGAAGCCCTGGTGGGGATGGTGACTCACTGATGTGATGAGCTGTCATTTGTTATAGCAGGAGGAGCATAGAGGATGGCCTGCTTGGTGAGTTTACATCATCAGCGCCATCATCAAGTCAAAATGTTATTTTGTCCAGATATTTGGTTTCTGACTAAATACTACAAAACTAGTGTCATTCCCATCAGCCTCAGCTGTACTTTGGGTGTAGTGCTAATTAGTACATTTTAGCGTGCTAACATGCTAAACTAAGATGGTGAACATGGTAAACATTATACTTGCTAAACATTAGCATGTTAGCATTGTCATTTTGAGCATATTAGCATGCTGACATTAGCATTAAGCTCAAAGCACTGCTGTGCACAGCCTCACAGAGCAGCTAGCATGGCTGTACACTGTAGACTCTTAGTGTTGTTAGAATGGTTTCTCACAAAAGTTGTTTATCCTTTGTGTAAATTATTTCTAAAATTACTGATCTTAAAGTTGTAATGGCGTCAAAAATGGCTGTCTTCCTATAGTTCAACATTCACAATGTATACCTTTCACAGCAAATGCCACAGTTTCACATTTAAAAATCCCACTACTTTTTCCTCCCTGAAAATCATGTATTACGCTTATGATTCAATTTCAAATGTGTTTAATTACAGAAGCAACATCTAAATGTTGTTTTCTTTTTAACTGTCAACCTGCAGGATTTAATATGTTAAGTGTTTCCATTTTCTAAACCAAGAAACCTTTTAATACACTATAAAATATTAGACTAGATATTCAAAGCGCTGCCTTTTTACATCGCTGGTATGAAAGCAAACAGTAATGGCCATTAGAAATAATGTTTTTCTTTAGTACAATTAATAGCTCAAACTATAGCTCCGATCAGAAAAAAAGCATTTGCATAATCAATTTGAAATGCTAAAATAGTAATTTGCTTTTATTTGGCCCCATTTCAGAGAATAAACATTAACATAATCTGCAAATATTCTATCGCATACATAAGCTTTTATTGTTTGTTTTTCCACTGTGATTGCAGTCTCTAACTGCCTATTTTCAGTAATACCTGCAATTCCATTAGGAAGCCAGCAAAACATTAATAATAAACCATAAACATAAAAATGCAGTTACAATTCTTAAAAGGCAATTGAACAGCAGTTTTCTTTCCATAGCTTGGAAAGCTGATATAAACTGGTTACATGAAACTGAAATACAGATAACATCAGCACGTCACTCTCATACAGTATATGTATTTTAATTGATGGAGCTTAAGACAAAACACCTTTTATAGCCTGTAATTATAAGAATCTTGAGATGTATCCCTGTCTTGGCCTTATCCTAGTTATATTACACTGTATATTAGGGTAGGGTTGGGCGATATGATGGTATATACTGTGCAGTGGTAGAACTGTGTCCACCGGTAGAGATTTGGCAATACCGTTTCCACAGTGGGAGCTATCCCATAGTGTCTCTGCTGTATATTCGGGGCAGGCTATGTAGCAAATCACAAGATCACGCAGAAATTCCAGCTGCCTCGAAAGGTAACGCGATTTGGGCAGCAGGACTGCTTACCACATTCTCGCATGATGTAAGAGTGACAGTTGGTGACGGTAATGCAGGCTGGTTTGCCAACCACCACAGTAGAAGAGAGACAAGAAAACATGAAGGATGAGAGTGAAATTGTAAATACAGAGCATGAAGTACAGTATAGTTATTTTAAACCATTTCTTAATTGAATTTACAGAACATTTTACTGTATCGTGATATATACCGTTACCGTGATATAAAATCCCATATACTGTGATAGAAGATTTTGGCTATATCGCCCACCCCTACTGTAAATGTAGATTACATTTGTATTGGGTGGCAGCATAGGTGACTGGCAATAGCCTCCTGTGTACTGGATAGTTTGGTCTGATGGCGGCAAAAGGGGGGAAAGGTAATAGAAATGTCATTCATTTTGTCCAGCTGGAAGCATAAATGTGCACAGCAAATTTTGCGTCAAAACTTAAAAGTTTGACCTGAATCTGTTGCTACAGTAACTGTCAAAAGGTCAGTAAAATAATATACATAGCAAATTTCACACCAGTCTGGCTATTAGTTGATATACAGTACATGATGTTGCACACAGACATAGAAAGAAAAGAATGGACAGAGGTTACATATAACTGCCAGCAAATTGTAAACAATGAGAGCTGAAACAACATCCATTTGAAATCAACAATTTGTGTGCACTTTAACATTTAAACACAACTGCTAGCCTGCTTCCAAAACTCTAGCTGTTCCTCCCTAACTCACTAGACCAGCCACAACAACCTTTAACTTCAGTTCCAACCTTCACAATAACTTAATTATATTATTTTAAAGCAATGGATCATGTAATGTGAGGTCACAATTTAGTAATTAGAGGGCACAAATGATTACATCAAGGGAGCAAATTGAGTAATTTGAGGGTTTGAGGGTACAAATTATTCATTTGAAGGAACAAATCAGTTATTTTCTTGTCCTCCCCTGAGACCAATCAGGCTCTGCACCAAACAAACACTAGTAGAATGTTATATTACTTAATTCAATCATTTTGTTTGTCCTCTTCCAAATTAAGAGCAGAGGTTATTTCTCATGTGTCCATTAAACCAAACATGTATGCACTTAAAATATATTAAATAAACAGTATTTATTTTTGCCCAATGCCTTAGAATATATTTTTAGATATGACATTTTTAGAAAACATGAACAGTGGCTCAGCTTAAAACAAACTTTACAAATTGGAGCCATAACACACTGCTCACCTCCCAGTTCTCCCAGACAGTGACAGCGACATATCGCTCATGCTAACTAGGTTGTGTATATTCACACACTCCACCTAACAGCGCTCTTGTATCTGTGGATCCTTTAACCAAGGAAGTAAAATGGTGATTTATGGACACGGCTTCCTGTGTCCCTCAGCACTGCAGACTGATAGTGTGACTACAGACAGATTGTGTTAGTACCAGCCTACAGAGCGCTACAGCTGCTTCACAGTCTATTTTTACCAGCCATAGATCCTAGTGGTCTGGTACTGTCACACCCGCACATCTAGACCAAACGAGGGCACACTGAGAACCACACTGACACAGTAAGAAGCACCAATTGGACACACAATGCACATAATGTAAATGCAAACATGCTAACGCAGATAAACACATACACACACAATGCACTTCTGGATTTGCACAAACCAAAATACATGAATTTATGGGTTCCACGAGTCCTTCAAGTGTGTGCGTTTGCAAAGCCATTTTTATCCTCTCAGCTCATTTAAATGAATTTCATCAGCCTTTCTTCAATAAAGCTGAGAAAACACTGGGTCTGAATGACATCTGCACACATACTCTATCCCAAATTGTCACATTTTGTACCATCATTGAGTGCTGAATGATCCTACATGATTTTCACCCTTGTTTCAGAAGCACCAGGAGTACTATTGCAAAAAGATGTCAAGCACTGATTGCCAGGGGCAATATATTCACATTTCAAAGGTTCACTTCACCCAAATTACAAATTCCTCACTTACCTTAGCTGGTATGTAGCCATGCAGTTAGTTATTTGCCTAGGTATTGAGATATCCATGTCTGATATGTCATATGTCAGCCTCCACCCTATACAATAGAGGTGATGCTCACAGCACTTAAAATTTTAGATTTAAAAGATTTCAGTAACAAACCTCCAGAAACAATGGTCCCACTATTCTGCATAGTCTGCAGACCTCACTGTTTTCATTGGTGTACTTTCTACCAAATAAAAAGCCCCCAAGGAAACTTGTGACAGCATGAGCTGTGGATTATCCAGAGAAGTAGTAGTCCTGAAGCAGCAGACAGGTACCGGGAGGCCAGAAGGGCTGCGGCTTCGGTGGTCGCCGAAGCAAAAACCCGGGTGTTGGAGGAGTTTGGGGAGGCTATGGAGAAGAACTTTCGATTGGCCTCAAGGAGGTTCTAGCAAACTGTTAGATGACTCAGGAAGGGCCAGGCTGTGCTCAGCGGGGGAGGAGAGCTGTTGACCCGGACTGGGGAGGTTGTCGAGCGGTGGAAAGAGCACTTTGAGGAACTCCTGAACCCGACCAACACGTCCTCTGTAGAGGAGGCAGAGTTTAAAGACTCGGGGGAAGACTCAACCATATCCCTGGCGGAGGTCTCCGAGGTAGTCAAAAAGCTCCTCGGTGGCAAGGCGCCAGGTGTGGATGAGATTCGCCCTGAGATTCTGTTTCTATGTTGGTCGGTTGGTCCATTGCTTTGATTCAGACTGAAATGTCTCAAAAAATATGACATGGATTACCATTACATTTTGTACATACATTCATGGTCCCCAGAGGATGAAGCATACAGATTCTGGTGTTCCCTTGACTTTTTATCTAGTGCTACCAACAGTCGACACTGTCAACACTCAAAGTCTTTACTTACTCAGCATCTAATAGATGGATTGGCACCAAATTTTGTACAGACATTCACGGTCCCCAGACGATGTAGCCTAATGATGTTGATGATCCCCTGACTTTTCCTCTACTGCCACCATGAGGCCAATATTTGTGGTTGTGAGTGAAATGTTTCGACTATTGGACGAATTTCCATGAAATTTGGTACAGACGTCCATGCCCCCCTCAGGATGAATTCTCATAACTTTGGTGATCCCTTGACTTTTCATCTAGCACCATTCATTAGGCCAAAATTCAATGTTTTTTCCAATGAATAGGTTTATTACTAAATACTTCAAAATCCCATCAGCCTCTGCTGTACTTTTGTTCAGTGCTAAATAGCAGATATTAGCATGCTAACGTGTGTGGTGAACATGGTGAACATTTAACCTAAACATCAGCTTGTTAGCATAGTCATTGTGCCTTCCTCTTCATGTTCTCTGAGGTTTTTTCAGTATATTAGTGTAAACCTTTGAGAGCAGAATTAGGGGAAACATTTTTTTTTTACCCAGGATGCCTCAAAATCCAACCCATTATTTTTATTTTTCTCTCTTCATGCCTTTTGCCTCTGTCATTTTTTCTCTCCACTTGAATTCAGTCTTCCATTGCCTCTCCCTCTTGCCCTGTCACATTTTAATTCCCCCTGTCTTTCACCCTCCATCTTTAATGGACTCAGTAAGTCCAGATGAGTGTTTGTTTGACCTGTCAGTGCTCTATCATTACGAGATGACTGAATCATGGAAAATAGGAAAATAGTCAGTCTGCTTAAGGCACGGAGAGATGGCCACTGGCATTGGAGAGAACACACAAACAGGGCGGTTTATTAGAGGATAGAAGCTTGAATTAGCAGCCCTGCTTCATGGCAAAACGACGAAGCAGATTTTGCCCTTGAGCAAGGCACTGAGCACTAAGCATGTTCTAATGGAGCTGCGCTGGTCACTAGTGGCAAGTGGTGGCTGTACTGAAAATGTTCATCTGGATATTTAAAAAACAAATGCTGAGTCAATAAATGAAAGTGCAAACTCACACACACACATACCTACACACAGACATATCCAGGTACCTGTCCCAGCCAAAAGAGGACACAGACAGACTAAAACAGTGCTGCTGAAAAGTTGAGCAAGGAGCTGAATAATTCAACAGGCTCTCAACCAGTCACCCTGTTCGCTGCAGTTCTCTGTTATTGTGGAAGTCCCACTGTTTGCCCCCTGCTAGACTCTGAGCAGGTGGATGCTTATGTCAGCTCCCTGTTGTGTTTACCATGTCACTACACCCCAATCTGACAAGACATCTTTTTCTCTCCCCATTCACACTGCCCCCCCC
>LKNJ01000863.1:75136-162029 GCA_002120245.1 Maccullochella peelii
CCCCCCCCCCCCCGGTCTCTTCCGTCATCTCTTTCACCACTTTTTTTACTTTTACCTCTTCTTTCCTCTTCCTCACTCTAGCTTTTAAACGCTTCAGTCTTCTCTCTTGCCGTCTACAGGGCAACCAGGGTGCACCACAGTGTTGTATAATGTCTGACTAACTTAATGAAGCCTACCTGCTGCAGCTGAATGAGTCTGTTAATTATGGAAGCCATAAAGAGAGCAAGAGAGTGGGCTGAGTTTATTGTAAAAACTAGTTTAAGGCAATACCATGTCAATCTCTAACAGAAATTTCCATTAGCTGCCCTTAGCAGCATTTAGCTATTTATTGCTACAAATTCTTCCTATATGCTTTAACTTTTGCTGGATTCAACATCCAGAGTCTGTTTGATACTGTATTTTGGACACAGGGAGGTGTGTGTTTTATGCTTGCAGCAGCAGCAATAGCAGTTTATTTGGAATAAACAGAAGGAATACTGTCTAGTTAAATGAACAGTGACAGCATGGTCGATAGACAAAAAAGAGTACAACATCTAAAACTGGGAATTGTAGTAGAGGAACACATAAATACTTGAAAATGAGTTGTATGCCTTACAAACTTTGTTTTTTCTTGGGGTACTTGCACTGAGCTGTCTGTGAAGAATGTTGACAATGATATATCACTTTAATGAAGAAAATTGTTCAACACACCTTCTTGTTATAATGGGCATTTTTGTTTATGTATTTATTTAGTTTGCTTAACAGTGCAGTAATGGAAGCTTGGTGATCTGAGTTGCAATATGGGGTTTGAATGTGTAGGTTAGTGTGTGTGTGCAATACAATTATATGTGGCACAGTGTTGCAGTTTTATAGAGGCTCTGTGTCACACAGATGCACTCAGCTCAGTCAGATTCGTGTTGGCAAAGGTTGGGACACATGGGAAGCAGAGGAGGTTAATTACAGAGACGACTGTGGGGATTATTAGACAGTGGATGGAGAAGGACTACTGGTTTGTGGATAAGAGATTGCAGTACATAATGTTAAGTAAATAAAGTAGAACTGTATAGATTGTGTTTTTGAAAATCCCTTGCAGTGTCTTTCTTGGTATGGCAGGAGTGAGGTGCTTTATCAATAACTCCTGTCTTTCAAGGTACATTTATTGTACAAAATTATGCAATACCCAGATGTGGTCACTAATGGATTTTATCAGCTGGACTTTCAAACCACTATAATGGTCTCATTGTTTCTGTTGGACCTTTACAGCACTGCTGATTGGGAGTTTTTTGGTTTGGATCCGTCTCATTTTGGTCTCAGTTAGTTAGCTACTGGATGCAGTGCTAAATATATTTCTTTGGGTACTTGATCAAAATAAAAACCTTCTTAATGTTTAGCTTACTTTGTGTTTTAAAGAAGACTACACCTGCTCTTTACTGTGGCATTGAATGCACTCTTAAGGCCAAATCAGACCAAAGATTTGTGACAAGATGAAACTGTTTTAGAACGTCGCAGGGAAAAGTTGCAGGGGTGTGAACTGGCCCGTCTCAGTTTGACTCATGCAGGCTGATGGCGTCGCCTGCGACTCAGCTTGTCAAATCGCCAGCGGTTGGTTTTAGAATGTAAGGCACATCACCTGTTTCAACAGCCAATCAGCTCATAGAGAAGTGAGCCGGTCATCTCGACCCTCTCTTTTTTTGTTTGTTTGTTTTCGGCATTTCATCAATACTAAAAATGCAACTGTAGCAAGTAACTCACTATCACTATCGTCATTCATTTTTTAAGACGCTACAAATTATATCCAGCTGCAAAAACGCCTGAAAAGCCGGCAGTTAGAACGGAAGTACAAAGAGTCGTTGCTATGGAAACTATACGACGTCTCATCTAGTCGCATTGGTGTGAACTGGCCGGTTTCAGAACGTTGCAGATCCAGCACATTGCAAGTAGTTGCAAGTTTCAACTCGTCTCGTTGTGAATCTTTGGTCTGAACTGGGCTTTAGTTGTGTGTTTGGGAGGGATGCACTTACAAATTTTAACAACATCTAGCTCTTGTTCCTGCGAAGGTTGAATGCACCTATTATAAGTTGCTTTGGACAAAAGCATCTGTCAAATGAATGTAATGTAAATCACATTTACAATACATTAAATTACTTTTCTAACTCCAACGCTGCAGACAACAATTTGCTAAATGTTCAGGTGTTTTATGCGAGTACTTACAGAACATTACATATACATATTACATATGTACGGTACATGTACATGCAGACTCATGTCCATAAACCCTGGGATTACACTATGTAACCTAAATCAATCTAGGCTGAAACGATTAGACAGAAAATTAATCTGCAAATAATTTGATAATCGATTCATCGTTTAAAATATTGTTATTAAGCTAAATTTTCCTGGTTTGTCATATGTGAATATCTTCTGGTTTTCTTTGTCTTTGGTGATAGTAAACTAAATATCTTTGGGTTTTTGACTGTTGGTTGGACAAATAAAGACATTCTTAGAACTTGTGATGTGCATTTTTTGCTATTTCCGGACATTCTGTAGACCAAGTGATTGATCAATGACAATACCAATAGGGTGTATCGGATCAGTGCATCCATAATACTAGGAGGTAGGTTTTAGGCTACCACTACCCATTGTGAATGAGTTGTTGAGTATATCATGACTAATAGTACTGCAATAACAGACTCATAAATCAATGCTACTAGTCCATATAAGTAAATTGTGACATGATAGTGCTAGCACATTTGCAACGGAATCATAATGGATTGCTTAACCAGGTTATGATGATTTTGTTGTCAGCACGGGACAGACCTTTACGTGTTTGTGTGTGTTTGCTGGGTTATAAATAAGGACATGTAGAAAAGTGTGTGTGCACTAATTGTTGCACTATATATATATGAAACAGGGGGAAAGGGGTGATAAGGAGAGTTACAGCAAGACAGCATGTGTTTTGTGTGCAGCGTGCCGTGACTAATTGGATTCCTGTTTGCGTGTGTGTGTGTGTGTGTGTGTGTGTGTGTGTGTGTGTGCGCATTTCTCTGTGTGTTGTCCACAAGCTTACTGTAATGGTGTAAAGGTATATATCTCCTGAACAGAGTATGTGTGTGTGAGAGAGTAAAGAAGAAACAACAATATACAGAAAAGATGTCTGTGAAAGAGAAGGATTTAATGTCAAAATAGGAGAGCAGGAAATGCAAAGGCTGTTTGTCTTGGTGTATGATGCATAAAGAATGAGTAAGATCGTTTGAAAAGACATATCATTGATTTCTGTTCATGTTGCCATCTGCTTTAACAAGATGAAACCTGGCCAAAACACTTCACTTCAACTGCACAGCAGCTGAGAGGATGTGAAGTACAGCAGAACTAGAGCGGCATTGTCAGAGTAAACGCTAAAGAATTTGGGGTATGGGCAGTAATGCACTGACACAATTGTCTAATGTCTGGAATAATTATGTGTACAAGCGTCTGCAAACACGTGCGTGTGTGTTTGTCTTGCAGGCCACTGTATATGTGCTTATAAAAGGAAAACATGTGAAATGAAAGCACACACATGGGGAGAAAGACAGAGAAAGCATTTCTTTTTGCAGATGGAAGTTTTACATATACATTTATTGGAGGTGGAACTGCCCTGCAGGCCAAAATATTCACTGTAGTTCTGTTAAGCCTCAATGAGTGAGGTAGAAGGTTATGTAGTTCGGCGTACAAAGGGCAAAGCACAGGACTTTGACTGGGCTTTGTGTCCTGCATCATGTGTGTTGTTAGCTTTAGGGAGATTGTGCTTTTCGTCAAATACTGAAAAAGCTGAAAACGCTGAAGCAAGAGTTGGGACACTAACGATATTTAACCAAGACCACGATCTTTCCCCAACCTTAACCTAAACATAAGCATGCAACAGTCAGCTTGCAGATATGTTCAATAGTAACGCTCTATTATGTGTATAAAAAAACATAAGCTGGGTGGTGTTACGTGTCCTACTAAACTTTTTTGCTAATGCAGATTAGTTGTAGTAGTAACGCTTGCACACTGACTCTAAACTGGATCTTTGTTTGCTTTTTGACATGAAAAGTACGACTGGGGATTGAAAAGTTCTCTATTTACATACATTTTTGGTTTCGAGTCAGTGTGCAGGCGTTACTCTTTTCATGGATGTTGTTTTACCTGCCTTGCACCTATAATTACACTCCTTCTGTTATTCATTCGGGGTAATACTATTAATGATCTTTGTGCAAATGAAATAGTTTTCATTTTTATTCAATTTTCCCATAACTTAAACCACATGGGTTTAAGTTGCCTAACCTTAACTGTAATTTAACCGACTTTAGTTTTCAGATATTCGTGTGTTGTGTTGTTTTTGCCCATAATGTATTTTACTAATGCGAAACTCTTACATTTAATCATGATTGCATGGAGATTTGGCCAAGATAACTAGCTATGGCAAATGACAGACTGTGCTAGAATGCATCGATGCAGTGTTTCACATTGCAGGGTGAAACCTGCTTACACTGCTTGGTAGCAGGAGCCATATGCTTTATAACATCTTTATAATATCTTGATTTTTCAGTGGGCTTCAGTTTAACTAAATAGTTTATGCTTCATGAGCAGCTATTCAGAGAAATCTAAATTTGAAACAAATCTCTCTCTCTTTGTCTCTTTTTCTCTCTCTCACGCTCCATACTTTCTCATCCTCTCATCTGTCCCTCCCTCTGGTCATCCTCCTCTTCATACAGTGGCAGTAAATAACATCAGCTCCACAAATTAATTACTCAGCCCTCAACCCTCGTTGGCCTTCTTCATTGTTTCTACCAGGTTTATGGGCTAACTCCCCTATCAATTAAAGGCTAATTCTGTTAGCTGTCATGTATGGAGCACCAGGGTATTTCCTCAGCTTATGAAATGCAAGCTCATTTTAAGGAAGTGTCATCTCTAATACTACCTGCACATTGTGGCGCTGTGAAGGAGAAGACAGCATGTGAGAAATAGAAAATATTAAAAAGATTAGGCAGGCGGAAATAATTGGGTGCAAATATGAAAGCCAAATAAATTTAACCAGTAAACGTTTGTTCTATGTCAATGCTAATATGCTGCTGTAAAATGCTGCCCACATGCCTGGCCTGTTTAACTGTTTGTGAGTAAAATTGGAAGTAATTCATTGGAAGTGTTTTATGTCATTTTCCAGTCACAATACATTTGCCACGCAATATTTCAAATTAATAGTTTACATAAATGTTTTAGATGAATGGTGTTACAGTCATGGCAGTAATCTGGTTCATAAATTTTAGTCATGGATGATGAATACATAGAAAGAAGAAAATAAGCATGAAAGTCACGTCTCGAGTGACCACTTGTGGTCGGATCTCACTTCCCCTGCTCCACATGCAAATAAATACGTACATTATTTGCAATATATATGACCAAATGCAGTGTTGTTTTTAACCGGCGGGAGGCAGCAATGCACTTCCCGTGCCTTGTCTTTTCCTAGTCTGCCTAGGAAATTAAAAGAAGAAGAAGTTTGCAAAGAACATGGTGCACGGGTAAAATCAAAACAAGATTGGACAGATTGGATTTATTCCTTGGCATGTTCCAGGCAAACTAAATCACCCAAGATGTTTGACGCACTCATAATATATCTCTATGGCCTTTTCCACATTTTCAGATGTCGAATACGTACTTCCGCTTACCCAGAGGACATCAGTTGAGTAGGTGGTCCTTCAATGTGGCCCAGGACACAGTCGCGTACACACTGCTAGAAGAATGTGGCCATATGCTTCCCAGATCACCTCCGACAGTGGTCTGAGCGGTTGGATATCAATGCATCCTCAATGCGTCTTGGGTGCATTCAAACCTGTACTTAGAGCTGCCCACTTGTGATTGGATCATCCAAGACGCATGTTAATGCCAGGTGTAAACAGGGCCATAAAGTCCTTCCAACTGCAGACTCACCAACACCTACAGAGTTGGCCTACCTGCACACATGCTTTCACACTGCAGCACAAGCACCCCTGTTCTCAGCAATATAGTCAAAATGCTTTGAGCGAATCACTGAAGCCCTGACTGGTGGTACTTACTCCCTGAAAAGCACAAGCCCAGAGGCCATCCCACGTGCTTCTCATCTGAGTAGGAACTGTTGCTGAGGTAGTGACAGCGCAGAAGTGTTTATGTAGATGTGTGTATGTCTTCCCAGCACAGCCAAACAACTACCTAGTCCTCAGCAGCGTCTCTTATGTTTGAATCTGTGGAAAGATGGAAAGATGAGCTGATTGAAGTTTATGGATGAAAGCCAGCTGGCTCGTGTTGAATCCAGGATAGAGACATACTTTAGCTGACAAGAGATATGACCCACAACACTAATCCTGCCACAAATGATGCAGCATCTGTGGATGAAAGAAGTACATTGTTATTGTTGTATACAGTATTTCTAAGTGAATAGCAGTTTCTTGGTGTATAAAAATCATTTAAAATCCCTTTTTGTCAGCAGATATAATGGAAAGCTTTGAGTGAGCTGCTGAATTCCCGATTGCTCATGTGGAATTCCTCAGTGGTAAAACCACAGAGGACTTTGCTTGCATCTTGCAAAAGCTGTTCCTTTTAACAAGTTTTTTTTTTTTTTTTTTTTTATAAAGGGTACTATGTCTAACATTTTACATTCCCCAGAATCAAGATTGCTTTCCCCTAGCAGCCTCTATCTTACCTCTGGAATACAGTTATGTTTTTTATTACAGGGTAATATAATTTTCTGCTGCCACAAAATGGTTTCCGTTTGTCCTTTAGAGGAATCTAGCAGATTTCCTGTAAACATCTAACTTGGGAGCCCACAATATGAAATGAAGAGGATGCCAGTTTTATAAACCATTGTATATTACTCTTTCCCTCCTTTTTTAAATCATAATTATAGTGGTAGACTTGCTGTTGGAATGATACCATGGTGAATCATCCTGTCTTTATCAGCCTTCACTCCTCTGAAGGCAACTGTGTCGGCTGCGCCCTCTAGTGATGTTGTTCGAACTGCAGCGTAGCTGACCTGCAACATACGGTTTTGGGGAGACCAGTGGGTTGTCAAACTCACTTTAAAAAGCTTTGCTCAGTTGTAAACTAAGAAAAGGCAACCATTCATGCACAAAAACCGAATGTATACATACTAACAAAGACGGGAGAACACTGCAGCCAGAAGTAGAACCAATGATACACCAGCCGTACATCTTAAACCCAAACCATTATGTGTTCAACCATCCGCCATTCTCCCCATTGCATCATTCCCTTCTTTCAGCTTCAGCCAAATATCGATCCTGCCTCTAGCACTTGGGGGACTTCAAAGAACTCTGATTTTAAGCGTCCCATTAACGTTTTATGTTTTTTTTTTTACAGTAACTCTGGACCTATCAGGTGTAACACACTGAATTCGATTTCACCCACAGTTTGTATGGTTCTCTGAGACAGTTGCATAGATGGATCGATGGATAGAAAGATTGACTTTTAATGATGCAGGCGAAACTTGTTTCTCTGTGTTTTCTGATAAAGATTGAAATGATTAAATATTTTGAATATATGAGCCGAGCATTCACATTGCCCCTTGCTATATGAAAACAATGCATTAACAAACAATCCTCAGCAATCACTCTCATTGGCACTCATTTGTTAGTCAAAATAGACTCTGATTAGATTGAAAATTGCCTGAAAAAGTGAGTATTCATGCACACTGGCACACTTTTCTGATTTCAAATGGGACATTTAATTGTACATTTTGTAAACAAGTAATGATTTTATTAGGCCATGACGAATGTGTTTGACTCCTCAAACAACCCTATTTATACAGTACAACAACCTTCACGCGGTTTGGATAATTAATGGTTTCACATACAAGTCTCAACAAGAATGATAAATCAGCTGTCAGGAAAATAAGAAATCACTGCATATTCACACAGCTGGGAGAGCAAATCAAATTGCACAAACAACAAATCAAGTTCAAATAATCTCATGTGGCTTTTTTAAGGCTCTTTGCCAGCTTCTGATTACTGTTAAACACAGAGGAGATGAAAATGTTGCAGTCAAAACATCAGGTAATACATATTTATTCTATTTTGTATAATGCTTATGGGAATGTTAGTGCCTTGCTCCACCCGTAGAACTCCACAGGGAATTGAACCTCTAACTGTCAGTGCTCTTCCCTTGCTCTGGTCCTTCATCAGTGGCTTAAAAATCCATTTCTGGACCGAGCAAGTGCACATGTTTGGTGTGAACAGGGATAAGCGCTCGTTTGTCAGTGTTTGTTTCTCTATGGGAAAGTCGATGAGCAGCTTGTGCTATTAGCTGAAGGAAATGTCAATGGGGGATAGTGGGAGCAGCGCTGGGCTCTACTGGGCCTGCTAAAGCCTTTCATCTGAGTTAACCAACATCATTAAGAACCTGCCATGTTTGCTTTTTGGTGCCTGCAGTTGGATTTGTGTGCTTGTTTGTCACTGTGTGGGTATGAGGTACAGTATTGAGTATATGAGTGTGTATGGGCCTGTTTGAGTGTGTTCATGCTCATCTGTCTACCCATTTATATGTTACAGTTTCACTGAGTTTGGTCTTGATGAGTTTGTGCATTGTAATATTTCTATCTGTGTGTGTGTGTGTGTGTGTGTGTGTGTGTGTGTGTGTGTGTGTGTGTGTGTGTGAATGCCTATGGGCCATTAAGCCTTCTGCACGGTTTGAATCCCACTAATGAGGGTCTGTGTCACATCAAAAGACCTCAATACCAGACCTAGTTTGATATCTGTTACCTTCCGACACTGTAACTGCTAAAAGTGCGTGTGTAGGTATGTCAGTGTGTTGTTATGTAGGTTATCTCTGGCCGTTCCTTTACATTTTCTCTTAGCTAGGTTTTGCTAATAACTACTGCAAACTATATGTATGCATATACACATGTGTTTGTATGTGTGTTTGTGCCCAGTCCTCACTTTTGTATTGTCCTTTTTTTCCAAGAGCTCTTTGCTGTGTATACAGTTTGTCTCATCTCCTCATTGCCCATTGAGTCACTGCGGTGCTGTGAGGTGTTAAGTGGTGAACATCAGCTTTTAGGACCAAATAGAGATATTATAGTACTAGGTGGATGTAAGACATAGTGCTGGGTTAATTGAGGTTGCAACCGACCAGGAGAAGTTAAATTTTCAGCAGCAGATGATTGAATCGAACATCCCATCCAAAATGGGGCAAGAAATAACTCTAACCCATAGAACAAGATATTTCGTATGCCAACTGATGTAACACAAGGGCGATTCAGCTTTCACCCAACCATTTCAGAGAGTGTTTTACTGTTCAAAACAACCTATTTTGGAAAGGTCTCAGGAGAAAAAAAAGAGAGTTTAACTTTCAGTCACCAACTACAGCAGTTTGTGTATAAACTGAATAAATAAAAAAAATGTAGTGGTTAGAATCATGGATGTATTAAGGAAACCTGGGTACCCTGTTCAAAGATGGCACCCCATTCATCTCTATGGAAGTGGCTCACTGAGCGGCAGAAAAGCCTCCTCACACTTCCATGTTTTTGAGCCCATAGAGCATGCGCATCCAAGACTTCTGCTGGCTGAGCTGGCTGACTTCCTGTAATCCTAACCCACCCCATACACATGAATGGGATAAAATAATTTAATCATACAGCTTTTCTATACTTTCCAAATGTTACTGGACAGAATGGATCAAATACTGATAATAAAAAGAGTCATTTCGGGGGTTTGTGGCTCTCAGAATAATGTATTCACTGTTTTACAGTTGCTTCTTTCCGATGATTGTGTATGGGGAAAAATGCTTGTAGGCCAGCGTGCATCATGTGACAAATGTGGAAATTACAATACCCCGGGCAACCAACACACCAAAATTTCTTCACAGCCCATCACCGTTCTTGCATGGCATGGAGAGTACTAGTCAGTTTGTGAAAATAGTTGTAAAAGTAGCTCCAGAGGAGCTTTGTCATGTCTAAGAAAATCAGTCTAAGAAAAGTCATCTTGGGTTTGGAGACTGCAAATTGTTGCTACAAACTGGAGACGTATGTTGACGTTTACCAGGCAGGGGAGAATCTCTGTCTTCTGTATCTCGTGTGTCCCTGGACTTTATCAAAATGTGATACCAAATACTGGAGTGCTCTTTTAAAGCTAAAATCTGTTATTTATTGTAGTTTATTCGTCCTTATTATAGTCACCTGTATGTTGGAATGCTGTGGTTAGAGGCACCCAAAGAAATGTTCAAATCAGATTTGTCAAGTTTCACCAGTTGGAAATGCTTTCAATACAATCAAATTCCATCACAGCAAGATGTCTTTAGGGATTGGGCACTATGCTTTGTTTATGTTTGCTGTAGTTTGAACATGCTAAAATTTACATTTCTAAAGATTGCAGCTTTAAAAATGATATACACTTTTTCGACAACTGATCTTTTTAAATCTTGCTACTAAAGAATACTTGCTACTTCAGAGTGGAAAGTGCTAGTTGTTGATGTGAGGCTAGTGGAACATTTTCAAAGGAAGCACTTACTTATACTGTAGGACTTTCAAAATAGTTGAACTTGCAGAATGATTGTTCTACAGGCCAAGAAATATATCAGTGCATGCCATTGTTGTGAAATATTGGACATGTTTATGAAATATTAACACACTAAGCAAATTACCTAAATTCTTCTGAGCATTGCCAGTAAGCTCTGAGTGTGTGTCTGTGTGTGTGCAGTATACAGTACATAGTGTACCTCTTATGCATTAGCCTGATTGGTGGTCAAAATACAGTAAATCAAAATTATGTGAAAGAAAACTTAATCTGTCTTTTTATTTTTGAGAAATAATTTAATGTATAGATTTCATGCGCATGTGTGGTGGTTATGAGTTGTAGTGTTCATTGTGACCCTTAGCTTTGCACAAGACTGTGATATATGAGCCGACTGTTGACATTTGATCAGTAAAGATCAATCTGTACCTGACACATGTCGTTAATCACACATATATGCCACTCAGAGTTAACAACACCATCTAGGAGATGGCTGTGTTGTTTAATTGTCTTTTAGCCGAGTACCAACACAACACATTGAAGGCAGAAAATTAGCTTTGTTGTCCCCAGAGCACAGTGGCCAGTAAATCAACAGTTTACCAGCAAAAACCAAAAAGCATCATGCTTTGGAAAAAAAGAATGAATTACATTTGCTAGTTTTCCCTTGCAATTATTTTGTCCCGCCTTTGCAATAAGGTGTAATTTACTTGGCTGCTCACGGTGTTAAACAGCCACTGTCTGTTGTCCTAGAGAAGTCACTGCTATTATTCAACAGTGTGATTCAGTAACATGGATCATTAGTTCAGATTTAACAAGGCGTCGGACATGCACGTAAACCATGATGTTCTTCAGAATTAGTTTTTCAGGTCACTGACAGTGGCAGTAATGTTGACGTGTGTGTTCTCTTCTGTATAATTTAATAGTAAAATTGTTTTGCATAGCCTTCGACTTTTGGGACTGTTTTGAATAAAGAAGTAGTTTTTTCATTATTCCTCCTATTCTTCTAACCGAAGAAGCATTTAACCTCGTTTAGACTTTGTATGTTTCCAATGGCTGAAATCATAATCATTTTATTAGAGGCTGTGTTCTTATTATATCTCTGACAAATTAATGGGAGCCATGCCCCATCATACATTACATTACATTTAGTGAACCTCACCTCAGGCTCAATGATTGGGGAATTTGTTCATTAACGTTTGACTGACCATTAAGTTTCTTGTGCTATGGGTTCACTGCTGCTCAAAAGTATTCCTTTTTGTTCCCATAGATAGCAATTTAGTTAATTCAAGCACCTCTGGAACTACAGCACATAGATGTGTGACTATATTGGATGGAAATTGAATCCCACTTGAACTCTGTGTTCTGAGTTACTTACTACAGGATTGTTGCCTGGATAAAACATCCACATGCACTTCTCCTTTTCTCTTTGTTTTTCTTCAAATACAAATCATTTTACTCTAACGGTGATTGAGTAAGATGCTTGAAATTATTCTGAAATTGTACTGCGTTGCTATATTGATGGTAATTTCCATCATGAGTCCCTTCAAAACAATGGCGAAGGCGGACAGCCAAAATGTCCTCACTCCTCTTTATCTGTTTGTGTCTCATTGACTGTTAGTGGTCTGTGATCTGTCAGAGAAGATAAAAACCAGAGGCCTGTTGCACTTAACATAATTAAGATTTTCCTTAAGTCCTTAAGTCTGAGTTATTGTTTCCTTAAAATAAAATCAGTTGCACAAAACACCTGTAAGTCTTCTCCTTAAGGTTTCCCTAAAATGTTCACTTAAGTATCTACGGTTTTCTCCTTATCTTGGTCTTATACTTAAGGAATCCCTTAAAGTTAGTTAAGCCGTTGCACAAAAGTCCTTAGCAACGAAAAGTAAGGAAAATAAAACTTAAGGTACCTATCTTAGCTGCAACATGGCCGAGTTTACGGTGATGAATGAAGAAAATGAACGCATCCCGAGAAGAGTGTTCCCCGACCGGGAGAACCCAATAGATACGCCTAACAGTGAGCAATTGATTTTACACTACACAGATTTGACCAGCAGTCAGTTCATGATTTGTCCGACCATCTAGAGTTGGACCACTCTACTTTTTGCAGCTGTGCTCTTCCAGCCCCTTTGCAATTAATTATTACTCTACGATTTTATGCTACGGGATCTTTTCAGTCAGTAATAGGCGAGGTATTTCATGTCCACATGCAGGTCAGTGGTCATCAAAACAAGAAGAGGATGAGATAGCGGCGGGGTGATAGATGGGACCCACATCAGGATTCAAAAAAGTGTCCCTGAACCCTAAGTTGCTCCAGATGGAGGCCAGCACCTTGCATGGCAGCACAGTCACCATCGGTGTGTGAATGGGTGAATGAGACCAATAACAACAGAACCTTTAAGTGTCATCCTTAAGGAGAAAGTGTCATACTTAAGGTGTTTTTGCAACCGGCCCCTGCAATTTGAGAGCATACTATATGTCAAGTATTATACATGGAAGACATTGTGTCACACTGTATGCACCAGTCAGTGTGCAGGGAGTAGGCAGAAATATGCAGAAAACCAGAGTAAAACAGGGCAGCAAACGGCTACATTATGCAGTGTGTTGATGGTCCAGAGACTAGGAATGCACAGAGCATCACACTTGGTAAAGTCCCTCTGCGCCTAAAAAAATAGCAATATTAACTCCTCAACAAAGGCACAGAAGTTTGAAACTTCTGGACACATTCACAATACAAAGTACCTTACTTGCTTTCGCTGTAAAGAACAACTGACAACAGCTGCAAACAGCAGTGAAGCCAAAGCAATGTGGTGCTGCAGACAGTAAACAGCAGCTAGCCTGTCCCACTGGCCCTAATGAGCAGTAATGTGTCATCGAATCCTGCACTTTGCATTTTAATAGGAAAAAGGATCTTTAATAGGAAAAGGCTGCCCAGATGCACTTTCTTTGTACCCAAGGTTTATTGTCTGCCAACCTCCCATCTAGATCACTTCGACGTCTTATATTTACTGAAAACCATCCTTGTGTTTATATATGTTATATTATCCTGCAAAGCCACTGGATTTGCAGCCTCTGGAAATAATGCTATGGACACCTTGGACACCTTACAGCCATCCTCTGTTTTGCTACATGTTGCACCATGTGGGTTGTTTGGAAAAGTCTTAGGACATTACACCAGGAGCACCATTCTGAAAACAAAGAAAAAAACAAACAAATACCATACCATCTAGAGGTATTTTTTTCTGTCCACGGCATTAGCAGATAATCAAATACCTGCTGTTGCTTATTCATGAAGCAGGGCTGTGACACAGTAAAGTTGTTGATTACTTACTTCTAACAGTGTTAAAAGAAAACTTAAACATTTTGGGAAATAAACTTAGAAGATAGTGGTATCAATCTTAGTAGATTATACCTGCTTCATACTGTATTATATAGAGAATGATATCAATCTTCTCACCTAAGTCTTGGCAAGAAAGCAAATAAGCGTGTTTCCCAAAATGCCAAAGTATTCCTTTAATAAAATAGTACTTAAAGTGATTGACAGTAATATGACATGCATGACAGGACATGACATGATTTTAATTGTCAGCAACAAATGGTTACATACATAAATCTACTGTTAACATTTTTTTTTTGTATGTATTTATTAGTTTTAATTTCCACTCCACGTATTGCTTGTTTTTACGTTCAAGTGTTCATCATAGCCTTTCCTTGCCGGGGTCAAATTACTCTGTTGCTGCAGCAACCAAATTTCCCCACAAGGACCAATAACGTTTTATGTTATCTTACCAATGGCTTGATGATTACTCTGCCAGATGCTGAGATTTCTTGCATTAGGAACTCCTTTTTCAGTCCTTGCTGTGATTTAGCAACAGAAAGTCAGTGCTTGTCATTGTTATGATAGGGTATTCCTCTTCACAAGATGTTTCCCTTGTATCTCTGCTCTAATTAGCTGACTTTCTTCTCTCTGTTGTGAATATGGAACTGTAAGCTTTGCCAGTGTTGATGCTGCACTGTCTTGGCCACTTACAAATTGATTCCATATTGCCCATGTAATAAGGGAACACAAGTTAACAGTCTTTTGTATAAGTCATCTTCCTGTCTTTTGTAGTCATAAAAATAGCCCGTAAACCAACCTACAACTCAAATAAACACAGTCTACTTTAAGGACCTCTGGAAGCTCTCGTCTATGACTGAAGTGGACTTCAGCTTTTAGTAGCTTTTATTGAGAATTGTGCGCTCGGCTCACTCATTGGAAATCCATGGGCAGGTGCCACTCAATCATATCCAAGGACTCCTGCTCCTTCTATTCTCTCTCCAGCTACACGTTATTGATTCCTCTGAACACAACACAAGTCTCCAACTAAACCACTGAACTCTCCTCCTAACACTCTCTTTCCTTACTCCTTTATTTCTCTCTCCAACCTTTAAGCAGTTTGCCACCTTCTCTCTTTTACAACCTCTCATTTGTGCTCTCTCTCTATCTCTGTCTCTTGTTTCTGCCAGTGATCAGACTTTAAAAAAGTATTTGAGAAATAATGCATGTCATCTGGGTATTTTGTTTAATTGTCTTTAAGTGCAATACCTCAAATGAAAGAGATTAGATTGTCACAAAACTTGGTATAGTCCATGTCATTAAACCGGTCTGGCATTTACTGTAATGCATAGATCGCCAGGGTAGAGGCCCTGTACAGGACTGGATTTGTAAATGCATCTTTTTTTTCCATTTCAGCCCTCAACCCAGACTAAGGGCGTTTTCACACCTAACCTGTTTGGTTCGGTTAAAACAAACCCTGGTGTGTTTTCCCGGTTAGTGCGGTTCTTTTGGGCAGGCGCGAACACAGTAATCAGACTCGGGTGCGGACCAAAACAACCGCACCGAGACCCTTTAGAGGAGGTGGTCTTGGCCCGCTTCCAAACGAACTCTGGAGCGGTTCGTTTGTTGTGGGAACGTGATCCGGCCAGCTCCTTTAGCCAGGTGTGCTTTACATTCTGGGATGTGGCAGAGCACGCAAACTGTTTCTAGTAGCAGCAGCTAGCCAGAGAACGAACCAGCAATGTTTCTCTCACAGAAATATGCACTAGTTCAGAACAGTGAACGTTCTCACTTGGTTTGTGATGCATTTTAGTTCGCTTTCTCTGTGTGAAAAGAAACCAAACCAAGGGGGAAACACTCCAAGTTTACAAACTCATCAACTGATTCAGACCAGAGCAAACAAACTATAGGTGTGAAAACACCCTTAATCTGGGTTAATCTAGAAAAGCCAGAAACTGAGCTTTTCCAAAACATTTTAACAAGTTAAGAAGGACTTTCTGTCAATGTGTAGAAGTGTGTGGCTTCAACACTCAACGGACTGTGGTTTGCACTCCACTTCTACCAACACTCAGATTTAGTTTCTTCTTACTAAGATGGTGATCTTTCCGTAACTTTAATCTTAACAAAATAGTTTTTGTTGTCTAAATTTAACCATACCTTACTACAAGGGTAGATCAGAAAATGTTTATAAGGTGACATGTATGCCTTTTGTGTTTTTTGACTTAGTGTTTTCTCTCCATAGTGCAGTGTAAATGTAAGCTCAGTGTTGTTTATCTAGATGTCTCAACTGCTTGTAACCTGAGGTCGATAAAGTGGTTTGTAAATTTAAATTCTTTGCTCTCTCTGTGTCTTCTCTGTTTCTCTCATCCCAGACCGTTGCGTTGCCATGACGAGCGAGGAGGAGGAGGGCCCCAGCGTTGCAACATCAACAGCAACGACACCGTCAGCGGCAACAATCGCCAGGGTAACAACAGCCATAGCCAGGGGCGATAGCAATGATGCCGTCACTTCCTCCTCCCCCTGCAGGCCATCCCCGTACCACCTCCCATGCTCCAAGGAAAAGGAGGAGAAAGAGGAGGAAGGGATAATTCAGGAAGAGAGGATTGAGAAGGAAGAGGAGGAGGAAGAGGTGGTGAAGTTTGAGGAGGATGATGAAGATGATGACGATGATGACGATGGCAGCAGTGGCACCAGTGTGTTAGTTGTACCCTACCCTGAGCTGGTACCTGTGGTCTTCTTCTGCCTCAAGCAGACAACCTGTCCTCGCAGCTGGTGCATCCGCATGGTCTCCAGCCCATATCCTTTTTATACTGTGAATGATGATAGTTGGAGTTTGTGGATTATCTCCAAAAGTGCTGTCTTTTAATATCTTAACCCATCCTCATTTAATCATTCAGCATTCTTCCACTTCTAGGTTATAAAGGTTTCACCTCACCTGACAAGTTCACAACAGCCCCAGTTCCAAGCTGAATTTAGTTTTATTTCATTGAACTTGCCTCCGTCAGTGAAGCTGCACTCTTCTTTGGTTATTTGATATTTGCGTGTGGTGCATGGGAGGCTGGATCCAAGTACACATGTTTAGTATAGGTAACATCAAGGGCCAGATTTACCGATACTGTTGTGCCTGTTTTACCGCTGCAGATCTGACACATCCTGCCCCAGACACATGTGTTGTACTCATCAAACAGGCGCACCAGGCTGGAGTCTAAGTTTGCGTGTCATTTTAACAAGGTGCTCCTCTCTCCTTATTGCATATGCATTTAAGGGAGGATCGCGCAAACGATTGGTGGGCGCATGTTAACATAGGTTGATTATGTGTTGGATTTACTAATGTTATACAATTTTCAAACGTCAGTTTTGCAGGGAAAATTCTCTACCTCTGAAAAAACATACAAACGAGATTGACCAAGCCATGAGGGAGGCTGTGGTGATGAAAATAAACATGGCTTTACCTTTATTCTATAAACATCTAAGTAACGTTAGATTATAACATAATTCAAAATAGATGTTGCTACTTTTAAGCAACAAGTAATTTGTATCCCCCAATATGTAACTGATAACACATTATAAACCTAAGGTTATCATTTAATGTTCAAAATGGATTGGCTTTTGTGTGACCAGAAGTGATGCACTGATCTAGAAACGTTTGGTGGGTTCCCTGTAAGAACCTGAATCCACTGTGAGAACCCAGATCAGGAGGTGATCCATGTCAGTTGTGTGAATCATTCAGTACTGTAGGCATTAAAGGTTTGCTCTACTCTAGGTTATGTAATACTTGTCATCCGTAATCTGTAGGACTCATGTCTTTATATCTTTGTATATTCTATCTCACCAGCGTATGCACACAAATTGTAGCTATGCCTATATAAGAAATGACAGGAGTGCTAGATTTTAGTACGAGCAGTACACAGCAGTGCGTTAGTTGCCCCCAGGTTCAGCAGACGCTGCTTATCAAGCTTCTTAAGAGCAACACTTACAGTGAGGTCCTGTGTGACTCACACACTTGCAAACTCCCCAAACACAGAGTTTATATATCTGTAAGTAGTAACACCGCTGAGTGTAAAGAGTGAGAATGAGTGTGTGGAAAAGCAGAGATATGACTGACTGGTTGAAATTCATTGAAGCAGAGATAGAGAAAGAAGGGAAATGATAAGGGAAACAGCAGAGACATACAAATAAAGTGAAAGTGAGAGGCACAGGAAAGAGAGAAGGGTGTACTGATGGAAAGACATATGGGTAGTAGACAATAGATAGTGTTTAAGAGAGATATAACGGCAGCAAATATAGTATGGATGTGTGTCTGTGTATATCTACAGCTGCCTTTTTGTTTGTTTGAATGCATGTGAGCATGTGCATGGAACAGCTATGATTTATGTTTCTATCCCATAAATAAGGGACAGCATCTTCTTCCCAGGGATGAAGCCAGCTGACATAAATGAGAGAGAGAGTGAGATTGAAAGGAACGTTCTGTTTGTAGACATTCTGCCTTCTTACCTTTCCATTAGGCAGGCCTCACGTCAGCTTCTGGTTGGGCCTGACATGAATTCATAACCAACTAGAGATAAAGTGGCAGAATAAGTAGAGAGAGAGAGGGGGAAAAAAGAGTTGGAGCGTTGCTTAATAGGCAAGCCATTCATTCAGGTCTAAATTAAATGTCTTCCTAAGAAAAATCTCACAAGTCAGAGAAAAAACCTTTGGCTTTGTCTGTGTTTTGATCCTCTTTCTTTAATTATGTATCTTTCAGTCTCTCTCTCTCTCTCTCTCACTCTCTATCTCTCCTGCTGCCTCTTTCTACGCCTCTGTTACAAGTATCCCAGCCTTGTCTCTGTCTCTGTGTTACCTTGAAAAGCTCATAAGTGAATTAAGTATAATTTTCTCCATTAGACTCATGTGTCGTGCATGGACTGACTGCCAGGAACAATCGCGGATTTCTGTTACAGTCCTGTGGTGCAATTGTGATGATGACACATAAGTCAGGAATTTATGTCAGAAAGCTAAGAATATGAACTCAACAGAGGGTTGTTCATCTGGACTCTCTCATGAACATGATAAGAACAAACTCATACAAAGGCTGCAAAACATTAAGCCTGGCAAGCCCTGTGTTCTCATGTCAAATCTCTGTGCTGTGACAGCATCCAAAATTGGTACAATGCTACTGCTACTCACTGAGGTTTTGCTAACTGTGGGATGTTATGCAAGCTAGTGTGATCAGAAAATACAAATTTTTGAAAAGTATAGGGTTTTGATTTTCTTACCACTGTACTGGTAGCCTACTATTTTTAGTTACGCAAGCAGCCAGTTGGTTAGTTAGTCAGCTATGGAGCCAACTGGATGAAATCTAATGATTTTCTTCATCTAGTGTCACCAACCAGTCAAAATATTCACTTGTTTAACTCTTCAGATTATGACAGGATATATCTAAAAAATGGATTCCCTTCAGCCTCAGCTGTATTTTGAGCTTACTGGTAACATAGCATGCTAAAAATGCTAATCATTGGAATGTTAACATTTGCATGTATTAGCATTATCATTAAGAGTGCATAGGCTTACTCTGAGTAGCTAACAGCTAAGTCTGACAAAGTATACAACTTTAAGTTGAGCCAAATTTGACTGATTAGAGCATGCCCCTCAGGCCAAGCTCTAAGACCTTTACGCACCAGGGACATGATGAATAAATCACACGAAAATGCAAAATACTCACCTGCGAAAATTTCGCATCAAAACTATTCATACCGGCAGAGATGCAAATTTGCAACGTGTGTCCAATACTTATGCTCCAGTGTCTTATGTTACTTTGGGTAGTTTATGTGCAGTGTCCTGCAGGTAAAAGCTACACTGAGTGCCTCCCTTATTTGATTAATATGACGAGCCAAACCTGCTATGACACCGTTGCCTTGCTACCAACTCTACTCCATCCAAAAGTAAACTAGATCAGCTCCTCACTATCCTGCATCCCGTGATGCCACACAATGTCCTTGAGTTCATTGTCTTTATAATTTTGTGTCCTTTGTCATATAATACAGGGTGATGAGAAGCACAAATAATCAACAGGTCCGCCATTGTCATTAGGAGATGTCCATTCCGCACAACGTGATTGGTTGATGTCTTTATTCGCCGTGCGAAAGCTCAGAAAAATCGACCTTGTTCTGACGTGAATTAATCACACAATAAAGATGCCTCCAGTGTGTAAAGGTCTTTACCCCACTAGGATCTGAGAATAGCAAAGTTTTTCACCAATCCAACAACCATGTTTTTATTGTGACGAGTGTTGTAGCCTTGCTGTGCCACTAATGGGGTCTGGATACAGACTTTTAGTCTAGTTTGTTTTGGTTTAGCATGGTGTGAATGTGTTCTCCTACAGAGTGAGGATAACCTCTAAGTGTGTCTTAGACACAGCTGCTGGTTTACACTTCACCAGCACTCAGCATTCAATCAAATCACTGTGACTGAATGAAAGGAAATATGAGTGAATATAGGGGTGTGTGTGCGTGTTTACTCGTGTGTGCGTGTGTGTGTCCTTGTTACTTCCCTAAAATGAAAAGGCTTGTATTGACCTGGTCCACTTTCTCACATTGTGAGTTCAGATTGAGTGGTGCTGTGGATTAATCCACAAGTGAAATCCTCTTTGTGTGTATGAATACATTCGGTCCACTCCTGGAAATTGTCTGCATGTGTGTGGATGTGCATCATTTTACTCAGGATATTGGCAAAATGTGGGTGAAGACAGTACAATTATGAAACTGAATTGGAGAGAAAAAAAGAAATCCTTAAATCTACCTTGCCAATTATCCAAATAATGAGCAAATGAATAACGAATGAATTAACTAATAACAAAGAAAATGCAAAAAGGAAGAAATTAAGATATATACACCAATATATACCAGAATTGTGTGGCAATGTTTTAAAGAAAGCATATTTCTTCTAAGTACTGTACTTTTCCAGCCTTATTTGTATAGTTTTGGCCGTCATTGCTAGTGATTATGATAACATTTTACTTATATATAGTCTGGGGATACAGCAACTCTACTGCAGTCGGAAGTCACAAGTTATTAATTATCCTTCCAAATGTCCCATATATTTTCAGATTTCAAATGGAAAATGCTCCTTGCAGGATGTCTTGTATTTCGACATACAGTATATCCTGCTTCATTTTGTTTTAGAGCTCCATATCTCGCTTCAGTCTCAAACCATTAACAGTCAGACAGGCGAGGTTGAGAACGGTCAATGTAGCTGTAGTGATACGGGTGGAAAATGAAAATTTGACTTTACAGTTGAGTGAATCATAGTGACCTGGGAGAAAAATTGAGGGCACTCTAACCAAATCAAGGAGTATAACTTGAAAGAAGGAGATTTTAGGAAAGGTAAAAAGATAGGGTTCAAGTTGAAGAGGTAAAAGAAACAAGACTGAAAGAGTGGGGTTTGGAAAGGAGTCTTAAAAGAGAAATGTAGGCTCAGAGTTTTAAGGAAAAAGAAGAATTGATGTTTGCCAGTTATTAGGGCTTTAGGAGTTTTGAGGTAACTGCTGGCTCAGCTCCCCCCTCTCTTCTCCCTCTGTCCTTATCACCCTTCTTCACTCCTTCCCTTCTAGACAGTAAATCATTTGTAGTTTTCATTGTGTTAAATCATCTTGCAGAGGCAGAGAGAAGCCATCAGTGTGGCAGAGTGGGATAGCTGGCAGTCAACATTAAAAAAGAACGCCTCTGGCTATCAGCAGTGATAGACAGATCAAACTTTTGTTTCTGCACTTATTCCAAAATGCTGTCTGACATAATTTTTTCCGTTTACCTCCGGTCTTACTGTGGCTGGTCGGCTTATGTGTTACTATGTATGTACTGTATGACTGCCCAGGCCTTTTTCTCTGTCTGTCATCCACACTAACGCACAGCCAAAATATCCATTTCACAGTTTTTTCACTCTGTCTTTGTGAGAAAAGGAAGACAAAACAGCCTGCCAGGAATTGTTTTTGAGAAACAGAGCTGTTGTACAGAAGGTGGATATCGCTGATTGAAGGGCCATTTATATCAATGAGGGTGGACTGAATAGAAACACCCCCACCAGTTGAATCAACACCTCTCTAAAACAGATTCAACAAAAACTGAACATTATAACCTTCATTAGGGTATGATTTATTGCAGGACTGTTTGTTTTAGCTACTGTAGGTTTATAATAAACTGGCAAATGAGTGTATGTTTTTCATGTATTTTTGTATTCCATCAGCTACCAAAAGTGTGCTTTTATATCTCTACTTAAAGTATATAAATAAGTTACAATTGATTCAGCAACATTCCTGTCATAAGTCCACATTTCTAAATGCAGTTCATTTAAATTGTGTCCAAGTGCACTAAATGCACTACTCTTATTCTGTCTGTCTTCTTATTTGATACATTTTATGTAAAAGATTTCTTATCAGCACGAGAAATTTAATTTTGCTCTACTTGGGCATAAGTGTATAAACTTTAATTGCGTTTATATGTAAGTGTACTTCTCATAAAGGGTTTTTATGCCAAGTCATGAAACAACAGCTCACACAATATGCAGCACAATGTAGCCCTAACAGCAAAACTATGAATAGCTTAACCCATGAACATGTGGGTGGGTGCATGACACCAATTATCACAGGAATAATGTTAAAGTAATGTTATTCAGTGCCCCACAAAAACACTGTTGTTAATGCTCAGCAAAGCAATATTTTGGATGTTTTTAACACTGCAACTAACTCCAATGACTCTCTTTAATGTGAAAGGGTTGCTAGTTCTGCTGATCTCACTGAGAATCAACAGCCTGGTCTGCAGCTCAATGCATCTTTCAGCATAATGGTTTTGGTTTAGATAACATGAGTTTATGCACCATTTATGTCTTCATGAGCAATACATAATAACAATGGCTTGTTAATCTTCATGAGTTTTGGAAGTTTTACATGAACACGTCAGTAGGGAATATTTTACAAATTATGTATGATAGTTTAAAAATGATGTATATGTGTGTGTATGTAATTACTTACGATGTACAAAAGTGTAATATTGGTAAATTAAAGCACAGCTTAAGTTAATGTTTTAGTGTTTTAGTTATGTAAATGAAACCTAAAATACACCGCTTAAAAAATAACTTAACAAGTTAGTTTAGTGCAATATTTGTATATTATAAAAATGCAACACAAGTAAGCTTAAAATTGTGCATATTGAGTACATAAAAAAATAAAATGCAAGCACATTGTCATATTGCAAGTGATATAAACATTTTTAACACTTTGGAATATTGAAAACTTAAAAGATCACTCAATATACATTACGAACCAATCGTATATGGTCTAATAATATGTTTGTGCTGCTGATAGCTAATATCCACTTAAATTCATTTTTAAAAAGTGTGCCCTTACGAGCAACAGAAAAATGATTGACCAGTTTTTGTGGTTTGTAGCAAAGTAGCTCCCTATTGGAGTTGTATTTCTGGCTGCCTGTTAAATGTAAGTCCAATTTTCACTCACATTTTGGCCCTGTTTTGGTCAACTGCTGAGAAAATAAATGCATTTCTTGACCTTCTAGATATTTAACTTTCTTCACCAACCACCAGTTTACTTTGTATCTCTGCCATTCAATGCTGTGCAATGTGCACATTTAGATTTTGTGAGCTCATATACTGCAAGTGACTCAGGATGGTTTATATATAGGAGGGTGAAACAATGATGTGAAGGCTAGAAGTGTAGAGCTGCCAACTGGGGTGTTGATTCTTTACAATATTACCCATCCTCTCATATTACAGGGAGTCATTTGATGCAATGTTAATATCAAGAATTGTGTTTAATGGAGATTTAAAGACTATTTGAAACCTGAAACCTTTGAAACTGCGCTGGATGGGTAGGCCTAAGGAAAGGCAGCATTAATTAAACTCTTGTCAGAGGAAAAAGGGCCAAATTGTTTCCTCTAGCCACAATTTCCAGCAGTATGCTTTATGTACTGTAGCTACAACAAAAACTTGATCTTATTCAATCTTAACCATATTGCTGCCCAAAGGCATTTGTCCCTTTTGTGTTATGTTGAAAGTGGTGGTTGGAGAGCACTTAAAATAAACTCAGTTTACTGAGTCAAAGAACCAGGACAAAAGTGATTAAGGGAAATACTTTAGTTGGAATGGAGTTTTCTGGTTCCACACAGTGTAACATATTCAAACTGAGGTGCTGCCAGTAGTCTTACCATCCCTGTGAAATGGATATTTGTTTTTGCTAAATTGTACATTTCCCATGCTGAATCGACAATAAGAAATGAAACGTCAAGGCAAACTTGTCACGGCCTGTGGTTTCTCTTCCCTACTTTGTACAACAAGGGAGTACTGTCATTGTATCCACATCTGTGTGATTCCACTGATGCTGGGCTGAAAGTGAGGGTAGAGCAGAGTGTGGAGCTGCAAATATCATGTTAACAAGCCGAGTTGATTCACATAGAGAAGGGATAATCAGAGCAGCATGGGGGGAGGGAATAATAGAGATCATTTCAAAGGCTGAGATGTAAAACGCTGCTCTCCACATCTAAACCTGTACCTGTGGATTGGAAAGAAGGAAGGATGGGAGGGAGATACGGAGGGAGATAAAGACAGAGAGAAGCAGGCGTTATAAAGAGAAACGGAGCATGTGGAGTAAATATATATATTCTGCTCCAAACCAAATCTGATAGCAAGGGAAGGTCAGATTAATAGCTTCCAATTCACTTTCAATCTCCTCTGGACCAACACATGTGGCCCTCAGTGCCACTGGCATTATTGCACGTACACACACTCTCTCACACAAACTCACCCATTCACAGATATCTACAGACACATACACACACAGCCATATTCAGTGTGTGAATAGAGCCTTTCACAGTTTGTGCCTTGTGTGTGAATGTCTGAGAAGTGCATTTTTGAATTTAATGAGTGGTTCCATAGAAAAAAGCTCAACATACCTGTTTGATATTTTACCTCTACTCCTTTACCCATCTGCTCTCCTGGAGTGATACTTGTAATTAACATCCCCCCACGTTAAGCCCACTGGTCATGTGATACCAGGTTCGGCTGCTGATTGGTTTGGCACTTAGCAGCAGTTTAACAACATCTGATGCTTGAAATGGACCATTTGGACAAGATCTTATAATTATATGAGCTTTAAGTGTAGAATGCATACATTACATCAAGATAACTACATATTAATTAATGGGGTCTCTGTGTGGTGGGGTGGTCATGTAGGTCAGGTTGGGTAATGGTTATAATATAATCTATCATGCTGGCCTTTTTCAGCGCCATGCATAAAGAAAATGAGATTCAGCTACATTTAATGCAAATTGACAGTTCTGAAATAATCATTAGACACAAGAGGAGGGCTGTGAATACCCTTTGGGTTGTGTGATTGGATGATGATTAATGCAGCTGAACTGGACTATCTTACACAAAATGTCTGCTCAACAAAATCAGTTTAATAGGTAAATTAATTTTCTGGCAGTGGCTGTAGGTGCATTTAATGATGTCTAAAGGTGCTTTTGTTTTTGCTGAACAGTGCTTGGCAGGCAAAGTGTCCTGCCAGGTTGCTTACTGCCCCCCCACGCACCACCAGTCAAATGGGTGTTCCAGTTTTGGTTATAGAAGTGTAAGGTTAGATGTAGAGCCATGGTTGGGATACGGGTTCCCAGTCTTTGTGAAGAAGCCAGCATATGTACACAGCATAATCTGAAGGAGCAGAAGCCTGATTGGCCACACTGGTATTTTGGTAAATTGCTCACTTCCGTCTTCCATCTTCTTTTTTTGAAGAGTTATTATGCTTTCTTGTTTTACATAAACCTGTGAATCCCTTTGAGACTGTAAATGCAGTCTATACGAACAAACTTGACAAGACCTGACTAGTTCTGGCAGGGCACTATAGGATGACATGTGTTTTGCTGCGGCTGCTACATCTATGCAGCCTCCATCTGCTTTGATTTTTGCTTTTGTTGCATCCTGGAGGATTTCTAATTCACATTGGGGTGTTAAGGATGGAACATGCTTCTCCGGGCTACATTGAAGCGAACGTGCCTGAGGTTTGTTTGGAGATGTTCACATGGATGTTATACTTGTATGTATAGCACTGACCTGTTTTTCTTTACTGTTTCAAACGTGCCTGGAATTGGATCGACCAATGAACTTGCTTAACGTTAAGGTCCGCATGATGCATTTTTGAGATTTGAAAGGTGTGTACATAAGATAAGCCTTTATTGATCCTCAGACGTTAAATTCAGGCACATTTGCTCCTCTTCAAGCCACAGCGACCTATGGTTACCCATAACACCCTTCTCTGTATAGACACGCAGAGACGTTTATGTGTATCTTTGGAGAACCGTGAAGGTGCTTTCAGACAGCAAGTGCTTGCAGCCAAGGTGTTCAAGGTGTTATTTTAAATCGGCAGCAGCAGGGTGCAAAGCTGCCGTCGCTCTAATCCTACCAGCTTGTACCATGTACCACAGGCTGCTGCTGTTCACCTAATATAATCTCATCACACAGCTAAATAGAGCAGGTTGCAGTT
This sequence comes from Maccullochella peelii, assembly GCA_002120245.1. Classification (NCBI taxonomy): domain Eukaryota; kingdom Metazoa; phylum Chordata; class Actinopteri; order Centrarchiformes; family Percichthyidae; genus Maccullochella; species Maccullochella peelii. The sequence goes on from LKNJ01000863.1 coordinate 101,460, forward strand.
TAAAATAGAGGAAATTATGCCACAATGAATATAGCAAGTTTTGCTAGTATCATAGTATCAACTAGTATCATAAAGGTTGTTTATTGTCCCAGACAGGATAATCAGACTTTGAGGCTGATGTTGCTGGCCAAATTTAGGGAACTCAGACACAGTAAAATCAACTCCTGTGTCGTTTCCATCGCTGTAGCTTCTGTGGTTGCCATGGTTACACAGAGAGCAAGTTGGAAAAAATTGAACCACCATGAACTCCGAATGCAGCGGCAAAGAGCCATGCGTGTTCAACAGAGCCACCTTCTCCTTGCAGCTAGCTGCCGTGGTGTTTACATTGAAAATAGTGGCGGCGACAGTGGCAACCAGGCTAACTTGTGACTGGGTTATCCATTTGCTGTACTGGATTGCTGTATTTGCTATAAACATTGATATGAAACCACACAAAAGCAAAGTGAATGTGAGTTTGTCTTCACAGTGTTGATAAAGAGATGAGCACCATCATCACAATGCTGTTTGTACATGTTTACATTTTATATACTACATGTGAACCACCAATATACTTTATACTTGTGACTGCATGGGCCTCTCTTCATATATCCCTTTGTATTGCCAACAGTGAAATCCAGGGAAGGACCATGGATCAGATTCAGGCCATACAAACCTGTTCCACTGATCTGATTTAGTGAAGCTGTGTACCGTTGCTCCCCTCTGGCATTTTCAATTACACATAACCTCTAGCCAGTGACGCTCATTGGCTGAAAGTAAGTGGTTAGTTTACTTGTGTTTTGCTGAAACCTTGAGGAATGACACATCTCTCATTGCTGCATTCTAGCATTGGAAATTATAATTACAATTGTTGCCCAAAACTAAATAGCGTATTCTTTACCAATTGACCCAGATGAGGTGTTCATCAGTCAGAGGGGATGACATGTTTACCGGTGTCTTAATTCTCATTGCAAGGTGCAAAATGGATTTCTTGCTGAGCTACTGCCCATGTAAAAAAACAAACAAACAAAAAAAAAATCATTACTTTTTCTCTCATTCAGGCTGAGATCTGATATGAGATATTGGTGATGTTGTTATTTAGCTAATATTGACAACCTAATTATAGTGTAAAAAAAACTGTACAAAGACTCAACAATCTTGTACTGGACTATTTTTAATCTACAGATTTAGAGGAACAGTCTGGGTTGTCCGTTGTCCGTGTTTGTATGCAGTTTTCAGTGTTTCTACCTATAGAAATGGAAACGGGTTGAGGCTGTTCTGCCAGGGGGATTAGAACTGACAGTTGTAGTCTCCCTGTTTGGGACACTCCTCTCTTATAACTGGTCATGCAGCATGGATGAAGGGAAAACTTATTCATGAAGACATATTGGAATGGACAGTGCTGAAGCTGTTTCACTTACATATATACTTTTTTCTATTCTTCTGCCGCTCAGCATCATTTCTTTTTATACTCCCTCTTTCTATTGCCATCTTGCCTTGTCTTTCTTTGGCTCTCTCCCATGCTCTCCCAGCTGCGGTGCTTATGCTAATGCCAGTATTAATTATTATGCTAATGGAACTGTTAATCACTATGCTAATGTCACTGTATCTACCTGTCAAACTGGTGGAAAGACTGCATACAAGGACCTGTCCTTTCCTCTTCTCTTCTGCTCCCTCTATCCCTTCATGTATTCAATATTTCAGTTTATATTTAAAATGTGAAAATATTATCCTCCCTTCCCTTCCCTCCTTCATTTCCCTTTTTCCTTTCTCCCTCTGGACTGCTTATTGCCATTAGTCCTACATTTATCTTCTGCTTTTTTTTTTCATCTCTGTTGTTTTCATGTTTCACCATGACTGAACAGACACAACAGTGCTGATGTAGTTCACAAGCTTCAATTGCAGCTAAATACACTAAAAAGCCAACTGCTCTCCCTCACCTCCCTTTCAAATGTTTGCTGCCACATGTTGACAGAGCAGTGTGACGCAGACAGGGAGTAGGCATCCACAGGGAAATCCCACTGATGGTGTGTGTGTGTGTGTGGCAGTATGTGTGTAGAGGGACATGATATCATGTGAAAAAAACTATAAAGATCACTGTTTTTGGTTTTTTCCAATTCTCACCAAAAAAATACCCATATTTTCTTTCAGAGGAGCTGATTGGTTTAGACTGATTATATCTCATTTATAAAAGCTGCTGTTTTCTGCTGCAGGAAGACATTGGTCTCCACAGTTTAACAAGGCTCTGCTGCGAAGAACACAGCTTTGGGAAAGTTTCAGGCGATATAACGAAAATATGACGAAAATAAAGGGAACAAATGCAAATGAGCTGCTGAATATGCACGCTGTAGATACAGTAACTTAAACAACAATAAACTGCAAATAAATAGATCAAATGTGTTTATTTAATATAGTTATGCTGCATATGGTATTATTATTTATTATTTAAAATCAAAAGTTCTGTATATATATACATATACTATTATATTATATATTATATTATAATTATTATAATATAAATATTCCAAAAAAAGCCAATGCTTTATTTAAAGGTAGCATATAATTACACGTAATCTATATAGTTTGATGGTATCTCCATACTTTTCCTATCATGACACAGAAACATAATATATTTCTGTTAATTAATAATAATTAATTATTTAATTATATGAAGTGATAACCCAATCTTCTTCACTTTTATCATTTACATCCATCTGTCTGCTCAGATGCTGTGGTGTTTTTGCACTGCAATTTTCAGAGATTGTTTACCATCAGTCAAGTGCTGTAATATCTTTTTACCATGAATACTCTCTTGATGAAGTTTTAGTTTCTGTAGATGTGTAGATGACACTAGTACACACATTTTAGCCAGTTCTACTTGTATTTATATCCATGTTCTTGCTATTGCTCCCTACTGTGTTATGTCCGTTGGCAGTAGAGAAACAAAACTTACGAAACACTCATGCTTCAAAATTTTAACTTGCCTCATTCATGATTCATTTCACATACACTAAAAAAAAAGTATTGCATCTGTATGTTGGTCAGTCCGCCCTCTCGCTCGTTCTCTGAAACACCACTTTCTCGGTCTGTCTGTCTCTCTCCCGCTTGGTGTTTTGTTTGAGTCCATGAGTGTCAGTAGCCATTGTTCACGTTCAATAAGGGCCTGTTATTAGGCATTAAGGCCATCGAACTACACTGATATTTTATTTGGCTGTTATCACTCCCTGATCATTACTCAGCCATAATACCCTGGAATTGATAGTGACAGAATGAAAGATTGTGGCAGAAGTAATGAGTACAGAGAACTTGTTTGTGCACATTCTAGAGTCGGGGTGTTTTGCTCATAAGCTTCTGCTGTTTTAGGGGCGAAAATATTTTTGAATCTGTTACTTTGCCTTATACTCAAAAGTTGTTTTATTACCTTGCCCACCTGTTTATTAAATCTTTGAAGAACTGGAATTGGTTTGGTTTCTTTTAAACAACCAATAACCTGTAGATATGAGACCTTTAAACTTAATCTAAAATGAAGTTGAAGTCAAATAAAAGCAAAGAACTGAATCTTAAGTAGAACTGAATTATAATAAAGTTAACTCAAATATAAATCTATAATAAAGTTGACATAACATAAAGTTAGGTAAACTGTAAATAGACTGAAATGTAGATTAACTATTTTCAGCTTGGGAATGCTGAACTGAATTGTAATTAAGTTACATAAAGTAAAGGATTTAAGTACAACTGAATTAATATCAAGATTATTTGTTGTGAACCATTACAAAATTACCTCAACTTGTCTTCTCAAATTCAGTCAACTTAAACTTTTAAGGCAGCCCAGACACTAAGGTTACAACTCCTGTTTTGTAAGAGATCTATATACATATAATATTCAGTATAACTCATGCAGGGAATGCATGCACAGGACCAATTTATTATTACATTAACCTTAAACTGTGAAACTTTAATCATGAGCTTTACCTTTGTCTTAAGCTGTGATATTACTGAAATAACTGCAAATCTTTAACTATGAACATATATGAAAGTAATAAATGGTCAAAAATATATTAAAGCCCCCAAAACAACCAAAGGTGCTGACAGTGATATTATAAAAGTTATTACTGAATAGATCCAATTAAGTCTGAGAAAATGATGAAATGCATCATAAAATCCTCCATTCACTCTTACAAATGTATTCATATGTGCCACGAGCAAAGTTATGTGTAACATATGTCCCTGCAAAACAGTTGTGTATTTGTGGAAAGAATAATCCAGTTTTGTGAAATAAAACTTGCTGAATTTACAAGCAGCAGTTTCTCTCCAAAATGGAAATAAGTTGTTTGGGAAAGAGCACCTTCATACAGTATATTCTGCAGGCTCTACACCATCTTTTATCACAGCATTGGCGGATCTTATTTCACTGCATAGACAGTTTGTTCCTTGGCAGAAGCTGCAATTTATTTTAATGGTCAACTTTCCCCAGTTAACTGTTCTGTTAGGTCTTTAAGTCTCACTTCTTACAGCAGTTAGAGCCAGCATTGGTGATGGCACAGACAAATGAGATAGCTTTATAAAATTTCAGAGGGCCATGGAACAGAGCACAAGTTTAATTTGCTGGCTTTTATTGGTGTGAGTGGAGGGTAACATATGTAGGAGTGGGCTAGAGAGAGACAGAAAGGTAGAGATAAAAAATAAAAAATATGAATTGGTAGCCTACACTGAGGAAATGAATAGTTTTGTGGAATTGTGTGCATTGCTATGTTTAGCTGATTACTCACACCTGTGCTTTAGTAACTAGCTTACTGGCATGTTTAGTGTTTCTTCAAAATGAAGACCATGAACCTATTGTAAAGCGGATATTAGTATGGAGCTACCTTGTTTTTCCTGGTGTCACACTCTGGCTGCATCCACACTAATATGTATGTATGTAGTATTTCGTGCAACTAACTAAGCAACCAACCGCAGAGTAGACAATCTGCTTCCTGTTTACACCGGCACGTGCATCCACATTTCCAGTTCTATGTCAGAAATTTCAGCAAAACCCAACCCAAATAACATCAGTCACAGTTTGGAAGAGACTGCAGGTCCCACTAGTAGTCTTGTGAATAAGTGCACCGATATCTTGAAAGTTTAACAATTAATAGGTGCAACAGGAGAGTGTGGTAGAGGTCTGGAGATGCCCACACAGTCCTGAGAAGAGCAAAAGCACCTGTGGGGGTGTACCATGGGTGTTTAGGGCCTTAAAAGAGTCTTTAAACATATCTGCAAAGTTTTGACTGCCGTAATCCAAAATCTGCGACGACGACTGTATTTGCTTCCCCTTCAGTATCAGCTCAGAGCAACTTAAGCATGAGGTTAGATTAGGGAAACATGGTAAATGCAGTATGGTTAAGATCAGGCAACAACTTGACCAGGTTAAGTTTAGGAAAAGACTGCGGTCCTGGTCATGGGACACATATTTCAGTCATGTCAGGTTAAGCACCTCATCTATCCATCACTTATTGATGTAGTGCAAAGGAGACAGGGTTGGACAATAAGCTGTTCTATTGACCAGTGCACATTTGTCTCTCAGAGCTTTGCGATAGACAGACAGACTGTTCTTTTGGACTGTTACTATTGAATTCCTCGTTCCCTCTGCTGTTTACTACTGATCATTTGACCAGGATGAAGTCAAATAGATATAAATACTCCTTTAACCCATCAGTTGTCAAATAACATAAAATGATTCACTGATGTGTGCATGCTAAGTGTGAATGGTTGTATTGTTTTGTGGATTGTTTCTTCTGAAGTTTACCATGTTTTTTATGATTGATTTTCTTTTTTTGTTTGTTTAAATAATTTATTTAATTGAAACTTTGATTTGCTTTGTTTTTTCTTCAGTTTTTTTCTTTTTGTGTGTTTAACTTTTTGTTTATTTGCTGTAAATCAATTGCACTCGAAGATTAATTTATACACTAAAAACTGAACTGAACATCAATAAAAGTAACGCAATATGCATGGAAAAGTTAAACACCAAATATGGGTTAGGTACATATGGGAGAGGTGGACAGTCATGTTTTCAGTTCCGATTAATTATCAGTTTTATATATTATCAGTTATATTTTTGAACACCAACTAACATTTATTACACGATAGCTTTTTTACAAGCATTTCTACAATAAATCATTGTTAAAAAAAAGTCATTTTGACTATTTTTTTACTATATAAAGTTGCAAAAATGACCGAAAATGACAACGACAGGAGTCCAGTGAAAGTCTGTCTGGTGAGTTAAGTTCTCAGAAAAAAGTTCAGCACGTCAGTGTTTGGTTTTCTGAGGATAGCCTGTCTGGCTGTTATAAATAACACACAGATGGAACTCATAACCAGCATGGGGTCAGACCACCTGACTTCTATAAATCACCATGGTGACACAGACGGCTTTGAGGTGTGGGAAAGAAAAAGCGAGGGATGAAAGGATTGACAGGAGGCAGGAGGAAGGAAACAGAGGAGCAAAACCAAAAGAGGTGATGCTAGTGATGCTGACACACACACACAGACACACAGACACACAAACACAAATCCAAACCCACGTACAGGAACCTGCTGTGCTAATTACTGGGTCTGTGGTTCTTTGAAGGCTGCTGCTCACCTTGGATGACCCCTTACCTATTCATACAGACACACAGGTGTTGTACACCCTCTAACCATCTCTACAGGAGCCAGTGTGTTATTTCAGCGCCCGCAGGCTCAGTGTGCGATGCCAAGCTGACAATAATATGTATTGGCAGCAACCAGCATGAAGACTGGTTGCTGAAGAGCAGCAATACATGACATCAGCAGCATGGGGCTGTCTGGAGCAGGGGGGGGGATGCAAAGAAGATATGACACACAGGGAGGAGTTATAAATTAAATCTGTGGGGTCAACGTTGCTGTGTGCTCTGACGACTTGTTCAAGTTATATGTTTAAGGTGGGATAACAGATACTTTTCCTATCCTTATTGGTAAATTAAGTTTGGTGACTTAACATAATTCCGAGTGTACCGCCAACCAATTAATCAGCCAGAATAACTAAAAACACCTGTGTGTGTAGAGCCTTTAATATATGTGGTTGTGTCTGAATTCACTTCCTGGTTTTATTTCACTATTCCCTATTATAATATACACTCAATAAATTGACATTTCAGACACGTATGAATCATCATTTTGCATCATCACTGAAAGGTGAAAGGTTGCACAACTGTAATGTGTAGTGTACATGCTACTACTTTTGCTGTTCCATTGTGGGAATTTTTAAGGAGACTATAAATAATGAAAGAGGGTAAATATAGTGCACTTGGTAGCAAAGACACAGTTTGTGTAGATTAAAAAACAGAATCCAGACGCCCTTACATTTTCCTCCGAACATATTTAGCTAATGCAAACTAGGTGTACGAGCACATGATTATCGAGAGGAACTATTCTATTACCTTCCTAACTGAAGCAGGCAACATTTGCATTTTCCAAACAATTCCTTTCAGCAGTGAAGGAACACCATATGCAGCACATATGGTAAACTGTATATGAGGACAGATAAGTCTTCAGACTGCACACATGACTGATGAACTACATACAAATAGAATTTCTTTTTAAGGAAACAAGTGCATGAAAAAGATATTTTTAGATAGGACATTGGTAATAAACTTCCAGAGTGAAAAACTGAGACAGACCCAAATGAAGCCATTCTCCCAAGTTTGGTAAATGACAGTCATTAGTCTGTCATTAACACTCGCCTCCAATGATTGCTATCTGCATGGTGTTATCTTGGGAACTGTTGACTGGCATGCGTTAATGTGTTGTGTGTGTGTGTGTGTGTGTGTGTGTGTGTGTACAAGTGCACGTTTGTGTACCTTTGTTCTGTGAACCGAAATTAGCGTCTCAATTTAGAAAGTGGCTAGTCCCTGCTGAAAGTGATACTTGTCCCGACAGATACCACACTTTGTTCCTCTTGTTAAGATCATGAATATTAATGCATCACCTTGTTATGTCTCAGTCAAATTATGATGATGCCAAACAATACAAAAATGCAGAGGGCAGAGCATTTTCAAACACTCATTCTAACAACTCAGGACTAATTGACCTCCCTACACATAGTTAGATGTTAGAGCAAAAGAGACAGGGGGAAAGAAAAAAAGATATCTAAAAGGCTAAGAAGGGAATAGATGTGTAAGGAAGGAGGAAAGAATGGTGCAAAAGGGAGATCAATGAGGAAAAAAGAGTTAGAGTATGGGAAGGAAGGATGATAGGAAGATAGTAGGAAGGGAAGGAGGTGCAGAAAAAAGTATTATTACTTGGCAATGATGTAAGGAGAGGTTGGTGCGATCACCCTGGTTCCCTCAACAAAAAGCCAACAACCTGTCAGGGATGATGAAAACTAGCCTGTATGGCTAAATCTGGCACATTGACATGACGGACCTATGTGCCCATGTTAATTAATGTGCACTGTCCCTTCTTAAATAAAAATAAACATAATGGGATTTTTCCATTGGATTTTGGGTTATTGCTGAAAATAAGCTCTGTGGCAAACAAAAGTTTATGATACTTACATTGTTTGTTCACACAAGATAATCTTCACAAATGAACACCTCTTTTATGATTTTTGAAGCGTAAATACAATCGCCAGAAAAAAAAAGGCTTTAAAATAATATAATAAACGTTAGGCTATAAACGAACTACACCACGGTCGCATGACTTCAGCGTCACCACCACTGAGCTTCTAACTTGTAATTAGATTTTGCGCACTTGCCTCTTCTACAAAAGCCTTTGGGAAAGTTTGAGTTAGAATAGTTTGCAAGAACGCGAGTATCAACACAACGAGGCTGTAAAGGCGGACGAGTGAGTAGATGAGTTTCTGTGTTCGGCGTGATGACGTTTCATGTCCCCGACAACCTCTGTAGTCTCATTTAGCCACTTGTCAACAACCGCCTTTTTTTAAGACACGTAAAAGCTTCAACATTCTCGAGGGGGGTATTTACTGACTGTTGACTGAATGTGAAATGTGAAAATCTCTTAAGCTTGTGTTAACCGCAGACATTATTTCAGGTATCTAAACAAAAACCCATTCAAGAAACCCAATGACTTCGAGACGAGGGAACTGGAAGTGCAAAGATGCTAACTTATTTCCGGGTTTTAGGACTCATTCCTCTATACTTGCCTTACGTTCCTATCCCCTCCCTATTTCTCCATCTTTTCTTCTCTCCCTTATTGTTTGTTCCATCAAGGTTCATCTCCATCATTTTACTTTGCTCCATGTCTTCTGCACTCAGCACGAAATGAAAGCAGCTTATGTGAATTTTAAAATTAGCCGTGAAAAATGAGCTGATGTTCACTGATACTTCCATGTTGCATTTTCATAACAAAACATATATCTTGGCTGTTAATTTAACGTATAGAAAACTTTAGTATGACTTTTTATTGCATTGTGCTGTGTTGCATGGTAATACATAATAATAATAATAATAATCTTTTCTGCTCTTTTTTTCCCACTGGTCCCAGTATTTTTAGCTCCATGAGCAGTTGTGTTGCGTAATTGGTGGTCAGTCTGTTCCTCTGGTTTTTGCTCTCGGTTACACAAGCCTGGCAGTGCTGGAGGATGGAAATAGTGTGCAACAGTGGTCGTGGGCAGGAGAGGAAACCTACACACTTAACATTCGCATCATATTACCACCATACTACATCACAGAAAGAGAGAGAGAAGGGAAGGGAGAAAAAAAAGAAAATCCCACCAGATGGTCTAAAGGAAGACTCTGTGTTGTGTCTTTTCCTGTCTTACAAGCAGGCTTCTGTAAACTGTAATTGCACACCGAGTATTTCCCTGCTACCTCCATTCCTCGTATCTCGCCATCGCTTCTAAAAAGACACCTTAGTTGGCAGCTGCTAGTAAACCAGTAGAACTTAATCTTTCCCTTTCCATGCCTTCAGTCCTCCCTGTTGCTGCAGTTTATCTACCTCAGTCTATTTCCAGGAGGTGATGGAGCGCTAAATTAAGTACACTGATAATCTCACCGAAACCGTGGATCCCCCTTTTGCCACGTGGGCATGTGTGCACATGCAGTTTTGGGCTTGTAGCGTCAAACAAGTTGGATCATAAGTGGCATCTTCCTATACAAAAATATTAATAACATGTTATTAAACCAAATGGAAGAGTGGCAGCTAACTAAGAAATAACACATGTTTACAGAATGGATCCTCAGTCAAGATATCGAATGATGAACTTGTGATTTAACTGGCCAAAATGTGTGATATTCACAATACAAATGCACACACACTAACCTAAACACAGCATGCGCATATGCACATGCAACAGAGGGCTTCCTAATATTTTTTGTCAGCGCTGGTTGCCACAGCAACAGGGCAGAGCTTGTCTTAAGGAATCCTATATGGCAGCTGTGCACTGGCCATCTGGGAGAGAAATAGAGTAGGAGACGCAGACAGAAAGAGAAGTCAAAGATTTGAGGAGGTGGAAAGTTCTGGAAAGTAATGTTTTATATGACTAAAACGTCATCATTTATTTAATCGGGTAGTCTTTTTGAGGATCTGTTTAGGAAAGCCAGTAAAACAGTTTGAGGCCTATTAGAGTTCCTCCTCGATTTAAAGAACCAGTTTCAGGACTCCAGAATCATTAAATAACATAATTCTCACCACGTGTATGGCTACTGGCCTGTTGCAGATTTAATTATTTAATGATTCCTACTTTAAAAGCTTCATGTCACACCTTTAACCAAACATCAGTTTCAATCTAATTAAGAGTGAAGACAAAAGTCAGAAATGACTCTTTGAAAACCCAGAAGGCAGCAGGCCAGTGAGCAATGAGAGATTCATAGAACAAGTAATAGCTTATTTTGTCACCGTCATCCTGACAATTATCCACATAACCTTTACCATCTATGTGTCTGAGTGAGTGAGTGATTGAGTGAGTGTGTACGCACTCTTCTGACCTGACAGCTTAGGGAAAAGCGAAGCTGACATGAGACGCTGTGAAGCATTACCAAGCGATATCCCATGACATTTACTACTGCTGTCCAACACACACACACACACATACACACGCGCGCGCGCGCACTCCACCCTCCCTTTATCCAGTCAGCTGTATTGGATCGAAGAACCCCTGATGGAAAATTCCAGGAAAGAAAAAGACCTGCCAGCCTCTTTGAACATTATACAGTGATGGAGGAGAAGATAGAGGGAGGTGGAGAAGGAGGGGGGATAAGGAGAGTGAGCAACTGAAAGATGGATGGCAATGTGGGAACAATGTGAGGTGAGATAAATGTGTAAAGAAAGAACAAAAGAAGAAAAAAGGAAGCCAGAAGCACTAAATGTTGTTGGAGTAAATGGCTGTATGTGGAATGTGCTGAGAGCAGCACAGTGTAAACTTTCAAGCACTTTTAGGAACTTGGACCTATCTTCAGTTATAGTCCAGGTTGCCACATGTGGTTCGTGAGCACAGGTTGTGGTTTTGTCTCTTAAAGGGAAACTCCACCGATTTTACACATCAACGCCTGTTTACAGGTCTTGGAAAGTGCCACTGCATATGTGAAAAAAGGCGTATAAAGTCTTTTGTGGCTCCAGAGGGAGCTTCACAAAATCTGATAAATTACCTCAAGTGATGTCACTTGAGTCAGTGTCAGTTGAGGCTAAAGACTACAAGTTTGAAAATTAAGTGAGCTTACCAGACCTCTGTATCCCCTGTTTGAGGCTACATTAGCAGCTACAAGCATAACACATCGGAGTCTCCGTCCGAACATCTGGAGGTTGAGTTGCATTGTGGGTAATGCAGGCGCCAGATTTTGACCATGAAGAAGATTGCATGGAATAAAAAAAGACAATATCTCTGGTTGTGCTGCAAAGATTGTGGTCTGAGTGCAATGCTAAATCGGCAGAGTACTCTTTTAAGAGGTCCAATGGTACCAAACCTGGTCCCATCATGTGACGAAAAGATTTCAGGAAGCTTCTCCCAGTCACTGCTACTGACCGTTTTTCACCCAAAAATTAGTTCCAGCATGTAACTGTCCTTAAAATCACAAATTCAGTTTGGGTTAAACAACCAAGATGTTAATTAGTTAGCTTGGTCAATATGTTTTTAAACTTTGGACAGTTAGCTATCCCTCCTCTACTTCCAGTCTTTATGCTAAGCTAAGCTAAACACCTCCAGACTCCACTTCACTACTTAACACATAGACATGAGAGTGGTATCGATCTGGAAAGAAAGCAAATAAGTGTATTCCCTAAAAAGTTGAACTAATACTTTCAAACAAATCCATACTGTACTAAACAATTAAACATCTGTTTGTTTAACTTTGATTTAACCAGATAAAGTTGACCAGGCACGCTGTCCTCCTTCACATTCATACAATCTTACACTTTCACACCTGGGACAGCTACACTCAGATGTCAAGTGTCTTGCTCAGCAGTTGTTGAAGGAACGTAGGAGTCTCATGTTTCTTTCCAAGATATTTAAACTGGCCTGCTATTCAAAACTCTGATTCTGACATTTCTGTTCAAAGTTTTGTTTATTCTTCCGTGGCTGATCATCATATTTTCTAAATGCAATGTCTCTAATCACAAATAGTGCTCCTCCTGTATCATTAGCAGTGGTAGAAAAATGTACGCAGTGATGCCTCATGACATGATGGGGTCTCACTTAAGGACATCAAAGCCCCAAACCAAAACAACTTCCCCCTATCCCCTTCTCTCTCTTCATCTTTCTGTCTCTCTCTATCCTTCTCCCCTCTCTTTGTGACTATTTACTTCATTTGATAGTCGATTGGTTGCCATGGAAACCGGAGGTCGTTTGCCTCCTGCGTGTCTCTTTGGATACAATAAAAACAAGAGAGGGACAGCGAGCGAGAGAAAAGGCAGAGAGACATTGAGAAAGGGTTAGAAAGAGTGACGCCATGCAGTGAGGTATTAAGAATTCATTTATCCCCCGCTGCCACACACTTTCAGCCTCCCAGCTCTTTCCAGCTCTGTCACGCTGATGCTTTTGGCACATCCAGATCTTTTGGGTAATGGTCTCCAATGCCACAGAATTTCATCTGGCCTTTTAAAATCTTGGATTTGTTTCTTGCCAGCTGCATGATGTAACTAAATCTGCTCCTGGAGCTTTGGATCGAACTTTGTCGTACCTTTACTCTGCAGGTGTGGACCTTGGGTTGCCAGGGAAATCATAGCGTGCCAAAATGAATGTAAAATGTTTTAGGGCTGAAATTAGTCCATTTAGTCAATCGTCAGACGATTATTTAACAATTCTTTAAGCAATTTATTCAAAAGTTAGCTCTATTTTTCACTGTAAATTGAAAATCTTTGGAGTTTAGAGTGTTGGTTGAACAAATATAGCAATTCTAAGACAACAACTTAGACCTTCAGACCTTGTGAAGGCCATTTTTCACAATTTTTTTTGACATTTTATAGACTCAATTAATTAGAAAATAATTTATAGATGATTCGATAATAAAAATAATCATTAGTTGCAGCCCTAAAATGCATTTCCTCCCTTAACAATCAACATTAAAGTGTGTTTAAGTAAGGCACTAACTGAACTGTCATTGGACGGGTATATTATTTTGATGACATATCGTATATCACTTAGGTAACACTTACCTTATTCTCAGATTTAATTAATCTAGATTTTATTGGAGGGTTTATGTGTTTCAACATTGTCAAGGTGAAAAGTTTATAAAAGTGCATTAAAGCCATGACAAAAAATCTATTAGGGATAACCCTAAATACTACACTTTTTGACACAAAAATGCTCCAATTCACCAGAAACCCCTATCAGTCAAACTGTACTTCCTGCTATTTAATGGAGCAGCTCAGTGGCCCACATTGAAATACTGTAGGTGTTCCTGGCAGCTTCTAGTAGTGAGTGACAGCCGCTGGATGAATGTGAAGCAGAGCGTGCTGAAAAACAGTCTTCACTACTTCACAATCACTTGGCAGTAAAAAAAAAAAAAAAAAAGAAGGTTAAAAAATTCCGGAGGTGAAGCAGTTCTATAAAACAATTTCTGAGTTAATCTTCTGTCTGTAGTAGAGCTCTGTGCTTTGAATTCCACCTCATTCTCCATGCAGCTGCAGTGTTGATGCGCAATATGTGTACATGTGTCTGTGCGAGGGAGAAAGAGAGACACAAAGCCTCCTTCAAGGCACCTACACTAATTGACTCATTTTTCAGAAGTGGAGAGAGACAGACAGACACTTGCACATTGTTAAAGGCAGCTCATGTATAGGCAGCGTGCACGAGAGGCTAAACTGAAAAGCTGGGCAATCTGGCAACTCACAGAGGCTGTTTATAAAGAATGCATTTGGCAGTGGAAATAACCCCAAGATAATCCTTATAGCATTAGCTCAAAGGGTCTCATCATTGCCTAGACTGCGGAAATATGAAAGCGCTGACCTGCAGTTTTATCATGCTATTTACATTAAAGTGTGTATCTGCCTGGAAAGGCTGCGCTTTTTAGGTGGTATGTTCACAGGCGCTGCCTGGAGGGTCTCACCACGAGCTCAGTGACACCTGCGGATGATATCTCTGTCCTCATTAGGAAGGGCTAGCTACAGAAAATAGCTGAAGTGGCAGAAGTGTGTATGTGTGTGAATGTGTGTTAACCTGCAGTATGTGCCTGCCTGTGGAATGATGACATTATCTGAATATGTGTATAACTTGTAAGTGTAAAAAAGATTTTATTACATGTAACTTAAAAAATATATATATTATAATTCAATTTCCAAAATGTACAGCAACCAATGTTATATATTCTTAACATATGAAAAAGCAAAATTAATCTAATCCTAGACAAATCTAAACATTGTTTTAATATCTTATTAAGTTAATGAATGTAGATAAAACATAAATTTCTTAATTTAAAATCAAAAATACCTTAAATTCACAAATAGTAGCAGTAGGCATTTACTTCTATTTTCCTCTATTTTATAAGCATATTTTATGTTTCATATTTTACTAAGCTCTCACCCTGTTTTCTGATTGGTTTTAATTAGCTGTTGATGTAAACTCAAACCTTCCTTCACTTTACATGTTATCTCATTATTATTATTTCCACAGCCCTAATTCCATCAGTACAACAACAAAGGCTTGTCATACTGAGTTTTCCTCCTCTAACCAAAACACTGTTTTCATTCACTGCTTTTTTTGTTTTTCAATTGCTGTTAAGCTGCTGTCAGTGAAACTCAACACTTCTTGCACAGATGTTTCCCAATAAAAGCCTACCACTGGCTCCACCATAAACTGTATATAAAGCTGGACGACGCGTCTCCACTTCCTCCCACTGTACAAAAATGACGGTACGGGCGCTGCCATCTTGCATTGGTGGCGTTATTTGGAGTCTGTGCAGTAGTGATCCGCAGTGGAGCTGTGGTATCGGCCAGTCACCAGGGGGCGATCGAGATGTTTTGGCTTCACTTTTGGGGAGCTGTCATGTCGTCCATCTTTATATACAGTCTATGGGCTCAACGAGCATAATTCCTCATGTTCCTGGTTGGCTTTTAATTTGAAACAGATACAGGACGTGCTGAGTTTCAGTGACACTAGTGGTATAACAGTGAAAGTTCTCTAAACATTTTTATTAATGTTCCGGTATTTATTATATAATACTCCGGTATTATTTCAAACCAGCTTTGATTACAGAATTTACGATAAGTCTTCATACATGGGTTGTATGTCACACAAGTGAGGGTGTGTGTGTGTGTGTGTGTGTGTGTGTGTGTGTGTGTGTGTGTGTGTGTGAATGTGTGCTCGCGTGTGGGTGGTGTGAGCGTTTATGTTTTTGAACATGTTGGTTGGTTTGCACGTGCATATCTGCGTATCTGTACTTTTCTGCTCGTGCGTGCTGATGAGTGGGTGTTTATGTGCATGCGTGCGAGGCTCTGTCTGTGTGTTTAGGTGTATGCATGTGTTTTGCCCACTCACAGCCTATCTTTATCTCTGCTGTGATATCTACAGTAGCCCATGTCTTTCTAGGAGGGTTCAGGCAGGGCCAAGAGAAACATGTTGAGGATTGAGTCTTTTCTGGGCATTCTGTCTGTCCAAACCTGCAGCGTAGTACGCTCAGAGGAGAACAGGTTCCCCGTTTATCTGTCTCTTTGTTTCTTGCTGAAGCTGCTCCCGTCCAGCATCCTGCACTGTATAGCCTCGGGGATAGATTGGACCTCCTGGGCTTTTACAGCACATTCTCCTTCACACGCTTGTTAGCCAAGCAGCGCGTTCGCTCCCTCAACACACAGAAAATGCATATTGAATCACTCTGTCACACTCGGCTGCTTTGTTTCTGTCGTCTTTTCTCTGGCATGCAGCGTGGTCGTGCATGTTCTGCTCGCTCCGTCAACCTTTCCTCTAAACAAGTGTTGTTCATGCCGTGGTACTCTCAAATCATTTGGCAACACCGCAGATATATGTATTTGTTCTGCAGTATTCGGAGTAGTCAGAGTGAAATGGGATCTTCGTCATAGGGACTACTGAACAAGCAGGCTTTCAGTGCCCTGCACATTGACCATAGATAATGGTAGAATTCAATTCTGTGAAATGTACCTAGCATCTGTTAGGGCTTGTTTAGCTTTATTATTTGGACTTTTTGGGGTGTGTATGTGTGAGTGTCGGGGGAGTAATACAGTTAAATGGGAAATTGCTAGTTTTATAGCGTACACATCGTAAACATCACACATTATATTTTTCATTGCTACTGCTGGACTTTAACAGCAACATTTAGACAGTAGTGGTTTAAGAAAAATCATGGCAGGCCCAAAAAGTCAAAGACTCTAAAATGATGACATTTTGTGACTGAATTGGAGCCTGCAGGGTTCAACTTTCGTTGCTCTAGTTTTGTTACATTCACTGCAGTTTTACAATAGTGATAACTTTGAGGGCCTGCCATCAGGATTTTTAAGCACTTTGGTATAAATGTTAGAGGACTGGCAAGGAGGAGGCCTGCAGGAGTGATTTGACCATGTAGAGCAACAACAGTATGGTTTCTGAGGCCCGCACCAGGATGGTCACCCCTCATGGACTGTATTATACTGTACCACCTATACACATGGACATTGTTTGCACTGATTTGCAGTGTTTTATACATTTTATATATTTAATACTACTTTGATGCCGTGATCTTACATATTTATTAATACTTTTAATATTTGTATTCTAATTCATTGTATTCCTTATCTATTACTTATTATTATTCCTTTCTGTTCCTCACATATCTCCGCTGCTGTGAAACTGAAGAATCCTACCTACAGAAGACAAACTGTGGACTGTCACATTTAGACCATATGCAGCCTTTACAGTTAAAAAGATACACATACTATGATGCTAGCTATTATCTGGAGCTCCTCCTGCTCTTATCACTTATCTCGATGATCTGTAGCACTAATGCAGCACTGCGTTTTTTCAGTGGGTCTGTTTTTGTTCATTCTTACCATCATCATTATTGGATTTAGGCATGTGCAGAGACTAGCAGTCAATCCCACGCCTATTTATCACCATTCATCATTGAGATCATTATGAAATTATGAATGAAAAGTCACTGGTTCTTCGTCCTCTCAGATTGCATCCTGTTCTGTGTCACTCTACGAGCTGTTCTCCTTAACAGTCGACGTCTCTACGTGGTTCGAACGTGTGAGTATTATGGTGATCTTGTTGAACTGCGTGACCCTGGGAATGTACCAGCCCTGTGAGAACATCGACTGCTCCTCAGACAGATGCCAGATACTGCAGGTACACACCAACACATTTTTTGTGATCATACTTTTGCCACTGTTACTCCTCAGATTTTGAGCAGCCTCCCAATACAAAGTCACAGAAGCCAAATCTGTGTACATTTTTAAAAAAGCTTAAAAAATCTTGAACCTCAATTATTTTGGGGATTTCTCTTGATGGTGATGACTATGTCTTGTGATTTGTGCAGTTTTGTATTTGTTTTTAAATGTCTGTTGGTCCACCACTTTGGTGCAGTGTGTAAAATATCCCTGTGGCTATTGGTTGCATTGCCATGAAATTAGTGCCCAGACGATGAGTCCTAATGATTTTTTCTTTTCATGCTGCTCATCATCATCATCAGAATGTCAACATTACTTGAAGGTATTGTGTCACTGCGCACAACTACAGCCAAGCGGAGGTGTTGGTTCCTGGTTCCTTTGATCTGCCTGTTGGTTTATCCAGTTCCCCTAATTGTCTCTGCATGTATCTTACTTGTGTCTTAGTCCCTTCTATTTAAGGTGCAAGGAAGAGATGCAAAAAAGGAAGGAACTGAGAAAGCACACATTTTGGGAAATGAGACGTCTTGCCCTCAGTAGTGACATCTCCGTTACTAATGACAGCTGCACATCTGGATCACCTCTCCAAGGACTCAAGTTGTACCACAGCTAACACTATTATTTTTTATTGATATTTATGGCGACACCACCCTCTGGCTAATATTTACATTTACTTCCCCACAACTGCCAAGGATCCAAAACAAACTTTATTCCTAGAAGCAGAGAGCAGTGTGCTTCTAGGAAGTGTGCACATGTATCCATTTATTCCTACATACTCATGTTGACACAATAAAAACACACTAATTCGCATGCACACACACCCTCCCTCTCTTCCTCTCTTTATTCCTGCCTCTCAGTCCTCCCTCGTCTCTCTCTCGCCTCGCGCTCTCCCTCCCATGCCGGGGCCCGTAACTCCTCGCAGTGACTCACTGCTGGCATGTGGTCTTTTTGGTGCAGCGAGCATGACTTTCTCACGTACGGCACCTCAGCAGCTTCCCTCGTCATCTGGCAAGACACAGAATCCCTTCTCACTTATGTCAAAGGTGGCCTGAGTGGGTGTAACATCTGTGCGCGAGCGTGTGCACGTATGCATTCAATCTGTCGGTGTGAAGCGATTGTTGAATCACCCCAGCGTCCTGTTTTTCACATTCTCACACGAACACACACAAGGCACCACACTCATCATACACCAGCCAACACACAATGTAGATTGATTTGGCTCCCTGGGGGAGGTGGCTGGTGAGTTGGACCTAATAGAAGTTCTCCTCCAAGTATCTAGAGACCCTATTCAATATCAGCAAGGATTTAGTGGGCTACAGTGCCAGAGTCAATACACTCCTCTCAGAAAATCCGTTGTTCAATACTGTGATTTCAATGGTGCCTCACCAGCACAATCTATAAGCTCTAACAAATATGGACTTAAAGACCTCTGGGAGCTTAGCTAGTTATTTAGTCAGCTAGTATATGCTTGTATGGATGGATGAGTGGATGAAATGGGAAAAGATGGTTTGGATGATAACTAAAGTCCAGATTCTCAAAAATCTTTGCATCTTTGTTTGTTCTGTAAAGGCCAGTTCAGACCAAAGATTTGCGACGAGACGAAACCGTTTTAGAACGTCACAGGGAAAAGTTGCAGCGGTGTGGACTGGCCCGTCTCAGCTCGAGTCGAGCCGGCTGATGGCGTCACCTGCGACGAAATCGCAAGCGGTTGGTTTTAAAACATAAGGCACGTCACTTCTTTCAACAGCCAATCAGCTCGTAGCAAAGTCAGCTGGTCGTTCCAAACTGTCAGCTGGTCGAAATGGCAGAGTTTTGGATGGAAGCAAAAGAGAGGATCGCCTCATCAGTTTGTTTCAGGAACAGCCGTGTGAATACTAAAAATGCAACTGTAGCAAGTAACTCACTATCACTGTCATCATTCATATTTTAAGACACTACGAATTATATCCAGCTGCAAAAAACGCCTGAAAAGCTGGCATTTACAACGGAAGTACAGAGAGTCATTGCTACGGAAACAATACGCTGTCTCGTCTAGTCGCTTTGGTGTAAACTGGCCGGTTTCAGAACGTTGCAGATCTGGTGCATTGCAAGTAGTTGCAAGTTTCAACTCGTTTCGTCGCGAATCTTTGGCCTGAGCTGGCCTTAAGAGTCAGGTTGTAAAGACTTTAGAGGCTTTATCCAGTTCTAATGCCTCTTGGATTTGTGTGGAAACATCTTCAAGACCAAACAGAAACTTCATTCTTCCTTCTACCTATCCTATGACCTGGAAGGGTGTGAGTCTTCATAGACATCACAAGTTGTTATGCAGAGACCACGGTGTTTTCATCTTACTGAATAGGAAATGTAAGAGAATCAATAACAAACACTCAGAAAGAGAACTGCATGCAAATAATGTTCTTCATCCCAAATTACAAGTACAAATTAGACTAGCGCTTGAGTTTGGACACAAATCTACCAAGGCTGATACATTTGTGTTTTTTTTAATACCAGCATTCTTTGATCTGATCACTTGGAACCTTCAGAGCTAAATTATTTTCAACAGTTTTCTCTTTTATGTAATACTGTTTTTCTGTTGAATAGACCCGATGTGAAGTATAGGGCTAATAAAACATAAAATGGCATGTTTTCCATTCCTTCTCCTCCCAGTCCAAATCCTACCTTAAAGTACTGATAACTGTCAAATATGTATCTGAGAAAATGTCAACTATTTAGCAATTAACAAAAGGCCTTGACATAGAGGCATTACTGAAATAGTATTATGCATTTTGAATAGGCTTCCAAGCCCCACAGGTCATGATTCTATAACTGTATACTGTACTGTGTCTTGTCATATAATCCTCGGAACGCTTTATAGGACCCATGAATGATAAATTTGCTATTCTTTATTAATCCTATATGGACAGAGCAACATTTGGATTTTGACATTTTGAACAGTGGTCCTCCTCAGGTCATGTTCATGTAAAATAAAAGAAGAATTGGGAAAGAGGTAGTCACCATTCACCATTACATAGTTTGTCCACCAGAGAGCACTGAAAAGTTAATTTGTCAGCTGTAAAGTGACTGCTCAGCACATACTCGGTCACAAGTCTTAACAAACAATTAAGGGATGCTTATTAAACATTTTTAGCCATGCTAGCGGCATGGCTCTAGGGATGGCAATGTTCAGACTGAACATACTGGTCAAAATTTAAATTTGTCCAACACTTTGGTTAATGACCAAATGCCTGCAGAACTAATAACATTCCCATCAGCCTCAGCTGTACTTTATATTTAGTGCTAATTAGCTAATGTCAGCATGTTAACACACTAAACTAAGACGGTGAACATGGTAAACATTATACCTGCTAAACATTAGCAAGTTAGCATTGTCACTGTGAACATGTTAGCATGCTAACGTTAGCATTCAGCTCAAAGCGCTAGCATGGCTGTAGACTAGTGTTGTTTGTTTATGTGATGTGTTTATGGAAAAAATGAATATCGACACATATATCGTTATCAGATTTTTTCAACTCTCCAATATCAATATCAGTATCAGCCTCATAAATCGAAGAATCAGGCTATACTTGCATCACACAACAAAATACACTCACATATACAGTATATACCACATATCACAATTTTCTATCAGGCAAAGTACAAAAAGATTTAAAGTGCAGAACAAAAAAGAATAGAGACAGATAGAAAGAGAGTGCCAAACAAGAATAAAGCAGAGAGAGATGGATAATGACAGATGTTTAGAGACAAACAGACGTAAAAGAAACAAAAGAGACAGGAAGACGGGCAGGAAAAGCAAAATAGAGTCAGACGTGTAAGAAAGAGAGCTGTGGAAATGTCAGAGAACGAAGGTTTTTTGACATTTGGTGGAGTTTTGATCTCCCTTGGTTCAGCGAACTTTACAAAAAGTAGCACCTCGTCCATCTTTCCGGTTTGACAAAGGTCAAGTTCACTTCGACCATTCCTCCACATTAGTAGGCCAGTCTGGCGTCTCTACACTCCTCCAGGACTGCTGAGTAGGATGCTTATTTTCAGCAGTGAGCTAGTGACAAAACAAAGATTCACACCAATGGTTCAGATTCAGATCATGTTGCCTACAGTACTTCTCTCTGAAAATCTAATTACAGGAAACGCCAAGCGCGTCAGTTCATCTCTAATCCCCCTGTATACACAGAAAAGAACACCAGCTAATCTAGGCTTTTTGCTCACAACAGCAATAACATGCATTAGCAAACTGAGATCGTTGATTTATTTGGATTTTTTTTCTCTCGTCTTTTAATTATGCAGCAAATCGATGCAGGGCTTATCTCTGATTACTGCTCAAACAAATTTTTTTCTATTACCCCACCGTTTAGGGCAAACTCCTCAACTGGGGAGAGGGGGGAGGGTGGTTGAGGTAAGGAAGGAGGAGAAAAATAGAGGTTTAATAGAGAGAATGAGGTTGGGAGAGAGAGATGGAGATATTAAATTGTCAGGGAAAGAGAGGAGAAAGAAGATACATAAAACAGTTGTAGGAAGACAGATGGAAGTAAGAGATTGGCAGGGAGTGTGGAAGGAAAAGGCGGATGACGGCAATTGAGAGAAGCCTGGTGGTGAGACAGGGCTAGGAAAGAAGGGGAGGAAAGAGAGGAGGTTACTGAAACCTGTTTTGGCTCAGTATCCTTATGCCGGACAAGATCACAGTTTACCTTCACAACAACCTGGACTTGTGCTGGAAACACTCCAGGGTGATCACCCACTTCATCCCCAAGGTGTCATAGGGTTGATGTCTTGGATACTGAGCTAAAGTCATTGGCTGAATCCGAATCTCTACGTTCTGGACTTGCTGACCTTTGGGACCTGGTGCTGACTGGATTTTGTTGTTAAGGAAAGAAGACAAGACAGCTAAGAGGAGCAATACATGCCCCTCTTTGTGACCTTGTTTTCTTATATATCTAGACTACTGGGTAACAGATTAGCAAGCAAAAACCTACGTGGACACTGTTGCATAGAAATTTGCTTTGTGGCGGAGACTGACCAGAGAGTTTTTTTTACACACAAAGTCTAACAGGGAGCTGGTCAGTGAGGAGAAAAAAATGGAAAATGAGACGGGACTTCAGACCTCAATAGTTGCCATGGATATGACCAATGCCCAATGCAAGATCTTGACCTCATTTTTCAGATTGGGTCTGATGCAATTTGTGTGCAATATGAAGCATCACTATATATACTGTAAATGTAGACTGAATATATATATATAATATTAAGATTTGTTTAAATCAGTATTCGAGTTGTACAGTATATCTAAATGGTGTCCAACAGACTCTCTAGAAGTCCACAAAAAGTCTGCAGGAAGTGCACTTGAGGCTCCTAACAAACTTGATAAATTGTTGATTTGGACAGCCCTCGTCACTCCAGACATCACAGGTATGAACCTATTAAGATTGCAAGTCTGGAAGTGTTGGGGAAGTCCAGACATTTGGATTCAGCCATTTTCATATTGCTGGAACAACCCTGAGATGATCTACAGCTCACATCATGGCATTGGCCCTAAATGTTCATTTGATAAAGATGGTCAAGCAGATAACAGTTCCCCCATGCTACAGTATGTTGTTGACAGCAGGCAGGATAGACCCACTGACTCCAAATTTTGACTCTGCTGTCAGCGTGTTGCTACAGATTCATAGAACCAGGTGGTGTTTTTCTGCTTGCTGCTGCAGCCCAGTCATAACCAATTAATGTGTTCAAGATTTGTGTGACAGATTTTTTATTTCATTTTATCTTTGTTTTATGTACTTTTTTAAAATAAGGGAACCTGCACCAACAATCACATCATATTCAAAGTCCTAAATCACACATTTTACTCCAGTGGCCCCCAACCTTTTTTGCTTGTAACCCCTGATGTAATACAAAGGAATGTCTTATTGCGCCCTCTTGTCACATGTTGCATGCTAATGAGTTGTGAGCTGCTCCCTCAACAAGTGATTTTCTTGTCTCATACTTAGACAATAAATAATAATAAATGGTAAAACTATACAGTAATTTTGCAAGATAAAAGCAAAGATTAGAGAAGTCAGAATTTAATTTTTTCTTGTCTCTCATCTCACAACCTCTCTCAACCTTCAGGTTGGAAACCACCCGTCCTAGTCAACTAACTGAAACTTGTTTTAAGCAAGTTAGTTTCACTTTTACCTGCTAAGGTTTATAGATGTCTGTCTCCACCTCCAATGGAGATGAGTGGATGTCTGTTTGTGGTACCCAAAGTGCTGGGAAATTACATTCTCTTCCTTTTTCATTTATGACATCTTGTCTCTTTGTCTCCTTATGTCTTTCTGTCAGGCTTTTGATGCATTCATCTACATCTTCTTTGCTCTGGAGATGGTAATAAAGATGATTGCCCTTGGAATCTTTGGTCGACGCTGTTACCTCGGGGACACGTGGAACCGACTGGATTTCTTTATCGTCATGGCAGGGTGAGGACCTCCTGTTCCCTTTATTTGATCTCTTTTGTATGTCAGGGGACTCACATGAGTGTGAACAGTGAAAGGTTTTGTTCCAAACACACACATCTTGCAGTGCTCAGTAATTTACAGCACAAAATGAATTCATAGTACAAATGAAAGCAAAATGGGTAAACACCATATTTACGCATATGTAGGATTAAATAAGAACTAGGAATAGGAACTGAAGTTTATTAAATCTCATTTAGTCCAGCAGGAGAAATAGATTCCCAATAGGTACCCGCATGGCATTTTTTTGTAACCTGTCTTTTTAGGACCCTAATGGTGTCTACTTAAGATTTTTTTCATGTTGCTGAGGTCAACTAATGTCCCATGGGGTTCGTTTGGCGGCCATCTTGAATTTATGTCCACGCGACTGGCGAAAAATGCAGATTTTCATAACTCCTGAACCAGAAAACATACAAAGACAAATGAACCCACTTTTTCATATAATTCTGACACCAGAAATCAAATCGAAAGGTCACTGACATGGTACAACCACTCTTTATTAGTTAAAACAGGCAAATGTCTCAAAGCAATATAACTTTTGCTATTTTGTTTTGCAATAGTTTCCTGAGTTTGGAGACGCCAGGGAGAGCAGTATGCTGACTGCAACATTGTTGAAGTTGATGGGTATGGTGGAGGTTCAGTCATGGTTCTGGAGTGTGTGGGGGTGTTCGTACAGTCCTATACGTGTTGTGCAGTGGTGGTATAACTGCTGTAAGATACCACAATGAAATCCTGGAGCCTATTGTCACACCGTTCGCAGGCACTGTTGGTGATGACTTCATCTTAATGCAAGATAATGCCTGTCCCCACACAGCTTGGGTGTCCATGACCTTCCTTCAGGACGAAGATTTCTCTGTGATGCACTGGCCGGCCAGGTCTCCTGACCTAAACCCAATCGAGCATGTCTAGGACATGCTATCCAGGCGTGTTAGACGCAGAGAACATCCTCCAGATAATGTTCAGAGCTTTACCAATGCGTTAGTTGAAGAATGGCAGGACATATCCCAAAATGACATTGAGGGATCATCAGGGGTATGTCATGTGAACACTTGAGGGGGGCACACAAGTTATTAGAGAACATTTGTGGCAAATAAATGTCATTTTGCATACATCTTGTGTTTGTATGAGTATTCCTTAAGGGGCCTAAACCATATGATGACAGTCAGGGGATTTTGGAGCCTCTCTGGTCTTGTGGACCAATTCTGCCCCCATCTGTTGGCTGCTGGTGTTAGTGATGGGGGGGTTAATGACTTTTGCTTTCAATTAGCTAGTATAATCAGATTACCACCTATGTCAATTAGAGTGATTGCCATCCATTTAATAACCTTGCAGTTGATATATGAGAATAAACTAGTTTGATTTGACTATTGCAGGAAACAAAATAGTAAAATGTGATGACCTTTCCATTTGATTTCTGGTGTCAGAATTATATGAAAAAGTGGGTTAATTTGTCTTTGTATGTTGTCTGGTTCTGGAGTTATGAAAATCTGCAATTAGTTGACCTCGGTGATATGAAAAAATCTTAACTAGGCACCATTAGGGTCCTAAAAGAACAGGTTACAAAAACAATGCCATGTGGGTACATGGGAACCTATTTATCCTGCTGGATTAATGAATGGGTTTTTCCTATTCATAAGTCTATTATTAGCATTTCTGTATGTTGAAAGATGTTGATTCAGCTTCCATATAAAAGACATTGAATTACTTCAAAGTTAAAATGTTTAATTATGATTTATCATGTGTCTATTTAAAGGCCAGGCTCCAAATCTAATTTTTTGGCTCATCTTTCTTTGTCTTCTCGACAATTCATGATCTATTGAGCTACCATGCGTGGTCAATCATGTCGGTGTTAAATATGTAACATGACATCAAATATTAACATGTTGATAGTCACTGGCATTCACCTGGGACATGGCTGGCAATAACATAGCGATAATGTAATTCAGCTGAGCTGACCACCACAATGTCATTTAATGAATGAATGAGCTGAAATGACCCTGTTATAAATTTATGGCTTCATGGCAACAAAGAGA
Source organism: Maccullochella peelii (assembly GCA_002120245.1). Classification (NCBI taxonomy): domain Eukaryota; kingdom Metazoa; phylum Chordata; class Actinopteri; order Centrarchiformes; family Percichthyidae; genus Maccullochella; species Maccullochella peelii. The sequence goes on from LKNJ01000863.1 coordinate 127,714, forward strand.
AACCAATATAGAGTAAGATTCACCATAAATGTATATGGAGCACTTTTTAAATGAGTTTTTCAAAACCTACAGAGCCTGACAATATGTGTGTAACCTTAACCCCATCCTGTTTTAAGTTTGAATAACACAATGTGATTTCTGCTATCTGATTGTGTGCAATAATCTCATACATTGCAGCTTATACAGTCTCGACCTTACTATCTTGCCTGTTATGGCCACCTGTTGGAGACTGTTTTGATGGCAGTTGCTCTTACTTCTTTCCCTTTCTTGAGTGATGCTCTGCTAGCAAGTGAAGTTGTGCCTTTTTAAAATCATTTGATGTCTCATCTATTGATGAGATATTTCTCTCTCTAAATGCAAAGTGAACAAACTGCTATGTAGGACAAAAGCACACACTGCTGTTTTAATTCCTTTTCATGTTCTGACTGATCAGGAAAAAGTTCCTGCACACCATCGGTACCAAAAGAACGTGAATATACATTCCTCATACAAATAGCTTTCTTGACAGTATACAATCAGCAGATGGATTTAACAGTAGTTTAGCTTTTGAATTCATGCTAAAATCACATATCTACCGTCACAAAATCCTATGGTTGGTCTACGAATAGAACGAGACCCACTTTCTCAACCAACATATCCTCATACCTAAACGACAGAATAGGTTGTTTGCCAATGACTCCCAAAACAACATATATGATCGTTGGAGAGTACCAGCGACAGGCGTCCCGGACCTTCGTCGTCATGGAAACAGTAATAAACACTTTGTTAACATTGTGAAGCGGTCACAGTTTGGTTAGGTTTAGGCACCAAAACTACTTGGTTAGGTTGTAAATTAAGTTGTGTACGTAAGTTAAGTTACGTCACGTGACTTACTAACGTAACTTAACTTTACGGTCTGACATAAGTTCAAATAAGTCAACGTTGTTCTAGCTCCCACTAGAAGTTGAGTGACAGCTGGGAGACACCAGCCTAAATGACTGAACCAAATGGGTACCAGAGTTTTAATACAAGAGCTCTGCATTCTCACAAGCACCAATGTCTTATTGGTAGGCTTTCAGTTTAACCAGCAATTTTCCTAGATAGTAAAAAAACATAGTAGTTGGAGTTGGTGACAGAATAAGGAACACAACAGGAAAAGCTCTGGCAAGAAGCAGACATTTCTAAAGCTGGGGTACCACATTATCTCTTGGCACATATGAATTAAAGTAATAAACATGATTTGATTACTCAAAACATTCAAGTTGTATCCTATCATTTTTATGTTCTCGAGTGTTTTTAAGTGATCATTAGCCTGCAGAGTAGTACCCCCCAGGATCAGTAAACAGATCCCCTTTAAAGGAGATGACACCACCAGGATGTATGTGTATATCTGTGTCTCCTGTTGGCTGAAGCTTTTTTAAAGAGACATTCTCCATCATGTTGGAGACTTTCCAAACATCGTAATTGACTTTGACATACTGTACACAGGAGAACTATTAGGAATAGTAAAAATAAAATAAAATGATGAAGTGTCAAATGGATCAAATACTCTGTTCAAACACGCAGTGTGCTAATTGCTTCCCCCTCAGTTGCTGTTTACTTACCCTTATTTATCCTGAAGTTTAGTCTCTAGTATTGTTCAAGCACCACACATGCCTATATTTCCAATAATAAAAATTCCATAGCATCTTTTGTTAGATCTCTTTGCCTGGTAAATGCCCAGAACTCCACACCTCAGGTCTGTGCATAGACTTTCAGACATTTGCAGTCTCTGCGGCAAGGGCTGGCAAACCCACTTATAATTATCAACTGATAATCAAACAGGAGCAAGTCGTGGAGATGCTGTGGTTAATTTTAATTGAATCTTATTCCAGCTATTAAGTGTTAGAAGGAACATTACAGTGCACTTCCATTTGAATTCAATCTATTTCGGTGTAACCAGTTGCCACTATCACTTGTACTATCATGCAACATTGCGCCCTCTTGCCAAAGTGCTGTAGTGCACGTTAACTTTACGGCCAAACAAAACTCAACAATGTCTACTCTCACTCTGAATGCTCTTTGTTTAACTTACATACACTAAGATGGTTTGCCAAAAAAGAAAAGGAAAAGGTCCACACCACAAACCATGCTAAAATACACATGATAGAAGCACATCTCCTTTCTGGTCATGTCTAGATGGTAACCCTCATGCGCACTTGATTCAGCACAGTAGCGCTTTGCACGTTGGAGATATTAGCCCTGAGGGCTTTCTGCCAGAGACCCTAACCAATTAGTTTTGGTACCTAAACCTAACCAAACTGCAACCGTTTCACAACATTAACTACGTGTTAAAACGCCTTTGGTCAGGGTTAGGAAAAGATCAAGGTTTGGGTTAAAATAATAAGACAACGATGACTTTTTGTCTCATACGGGACACAAACAGCCGTCTCCAGGGGGCAAGTCCTGTGCTTGACCTTCAATACACACCGACCTGCACCCTGTGAGGACTTTGTCGCACTTTATACTACGCAGCCCAATGGTATAACACAATGACAAACAATGCGTACAAATCTCTCAAGAGTTTCAGAAATCTAGGGTTACCATCTAGACATGACCCTCCTTTCTATTCCAACATTTTCTTTTCCCACAATGCCCTCTGCAACATTTCAGGACCTCCTGATGAGAACATGAAAGCAGTATCTTAATTTATAAATAATATTCAAATAATTGTTTCAAATATTAGTAATAGAAGTTTTTTCTTGCTTTTTTCTAACTCACACATTTTCCCTTCGTCTGCCTTTTCATTTCCACTCTCTTCACTCTCCTCTTATTTTTCCCTCATGGGAAGGTGAACATTTTCATTCACTTTTACTGCCCTGGTTTTTGTAGATTTTCCATAAATTACAACAGTCACCAGAGCACTCTTCCAGCCCCTGGGCTAGAGAAGATACTGCTTCCACCATCTTGCCTTCTCGTAATGTTTTATCTGGTTCGCTTCCTCCACTCTGATCCCAAAGTTTCAGCTCATCTGTCTTTCCTTACCCTTCTTACCCTTCCGCCTCGTCTCTGTGCGCCAAATCCCAATGCTCAGCGCATGTGTTGCAGAGAGATACCGCCACTACCACCTATTACTCCCCAGTCTTACATGCACCACATGCAGTGTGCGTAGCAGCACGGAGGGGGGGCATGGTAAAATGTTGCACCCCTGGGAACTAGTGTGCTGCAAACACAAACAGTAGGCGAGCTGCAGGAAAGGGATTAGGAGCAGCATGAGTTCCACACCAGGCTCTGCTTACCTTGCTTGTATAGCCCAACCAGACCCCTACACACAGTTAGATTGTATGGAGCAATGTGTGAGCATGGTGTTTGTGTGTGTGGACTGGTGTGGAGATGGCAGGTGTCCAGCAACATGCTTTTCTCCCACAGGCACAAACCCCCCGCTGGATGCCTTTTTGTCAGGCAAAACTCCAACTGAAAGCCTCCCATATTGTATTCCTGAGCATTATGACTCAAATGAACATTTGTATTTTATTGGTTAAAATGTTGTTGAGTTAGCTATATAGTATAATGTAAGCTACATTATGCTTGATTGTTTAGAAGTTTAAAATGGACAGTCACTGCATACACACAGTATTTATTGCAAAACATTTTAATGTGATTTTTAAAATGTCCTTTTTTACTAGATTTATGTCTGCACACCTTTTCTAATGCACGGTAAATGGTAGGATTGGGTGATATTAAACATTCAAAAACAACTGAGTCCAACTAAATTCATAAATGTAGATAGAAAACTTGTTCAGTTGGTTTGATGCAGGATGTGTTTGCAGAAACCAGGTTGCTTTTAGTTGTAAGGTTAGGTTGTAATTTAGATTCATCCCATATGTTTCAGATCAGATATGTTTAGGCATCCTCCCTCTTTTATATATTTTCATCATCACCTCATATTTCTTATAGGCTTCATGTGTGTACATGTACAGCAGCCAATATGGGCTTCAACAAATGGATACAATGTCATTTTTTTAAAAATCTGACCGGGGGGTCTATTTGAATACATGTCTGGAGTCAGTCTGCAGGCATTAATCTTTTCATCAAAGGTAAATGGGCATTCTGCAGTATACCTACATACTATTTCCTGCTGTTGTCTCACACTTCACTCCCGTGTCGGTTCATGTTGGTGTCCAGGGTCCAGTCCAGGGTGTTACTAGCGCTCTGACGTAACACTATATAAAGAGCCTCTGGAGTCAAAAGTGAAAACCTTTCCATATTGTTAATGTGTGAAAGACAACATGTCGTAAGACCATCAGGGAGTCCTTGACAAGACGTGTGTTTTGCAAGCTGATTCAATGTGTCTGTATGTGCACATGCATGCTCTGTTGCGCTTACAGATCTCTTTTTCACTTCTCTTTAGCACATTCTTCACGTACATTACACAAATGATGCATAACCCATGCAACCTATGAAGCCAGCGTCTTTTCCTTATTTAATAACTAACCACAGTGAATACATTTCCTCATTCATTCATTGACTGAGGTCTCTTACAGCTGAGATAACGATGGCAGTTCTGTGTTATGCACCACAAAACCAGCCATGAGATATCTGTCTCTCCGTGTTCAGATCTTCGGTGTGGTGATTATATATAAAGCTGCTCTTGGCTCTTGGTAGCAGTAATAACATTCCTTTCAATGAGTGACGCTGATCCTAATTTGTTGGAGCACTGCGCCACTGTGTTTGCCTGCAGCAGAGTGGACAGGGGGGAAAGTAAAGGGGGGAAAAAAGGATAATGAAGCAAGAGAAGGCATTAGAGTGATAGCAGGTTGTCTTTTCTGCCTTTAGTCTTTTACTGTTGGCATCTGCCATTGCTCAGCATTAGGACTCTTGCCTTGCCTGCATGAGGAGATTGGAGGTTTAGTTGTAGAAACATTTTTTGGATGTGAAACTGCCCCTGGAGCAAGGAAAATCTTGACTTGGATTAAGTTCTGTGTGTGAAAAGTGCAATAACTATTTTTTTTTTTAACATACAGTCAATTAAATGCATGAATGAAAACGACTCATTAATGACCAATGATCTTAGCTATAAGTCTGTCTATACCGCTTATCCTCAGAGGGTTGCTTCAGCAAGTACCTAACCTAAATTTAGTAAAATAGATTGAAAGATTTTTATTTTCATTTAGAAACAACAGCTATATGTTTCACAATTGCCTCTTCTCTCCCTCTCTCCTTCTCTGCCTCCTTCATCCATTTCAGCTTAACAACCAATTTTTTACTTTTTCTCCCTCAATGCGACTGTGCTTCAGAAATGTTTGTATAACTGAAACTGGAATCAGCCCCCTCGTGCTCCTCATGTATTGTACGCTTGCGTTCGTGTGTATGTGACTGCATATGTGGGTATACTGTATATTTAAACTCAAGTGTGTGTGTGTCCCTTTGTGATAGTCTGCCGTCTGGGGTAGTGTACGAGAGGCTATCTGTGAGCGCAGGCCCAGCTTTACACCTCCTCTCTCAGGATCCATTCATTCTCCCAGCTCCTCCTCTCTCCCTTCATGCCCTCTATCTGTCTCCAACACTCAGCAGAGGGAGCGGGAGAGGAGGTAAAGACACGCTGACGTGTTGAGAGAGCATGAATGAAAAATACTAGCAATATAGCAGAGAAAGGAAGGGACATCAAAGCGTATTAATGGAGAAATGTCAGGGCTCATAAATTTACACATTTTGCGCTCTATATGCATTCTTATCACACCTATTGTAAGGATGACAACCAGGGCCGTGTCCTCTGTTGCTCAGGCTGTTGCTCTGAGCATTACCCATCTTAGCTGAACAACCACTGTTCAATGGGCAATCTGAGCCAGCTAATTGCTTGCTGTAGTGCTACTATTGTTACAGCAATAGATGCTGGTTGTGTGCCTGGCTCCTGATGGGCGATGCTGCGCAGTAGTTCAGCTGCTGAGAGATTCACCACAGTGGCAAATGATCCTGTGTCCCACGGACCATTTTATTCTTGCCAGACTAGAAAGGCCTTTTTTGTCATTAAGGGAGACTTACAGTTACAGAATTAGTCAAGTTAGTTGGTCCTTAAAGCAGGAAGGATTTATGAGCTTTTACAGCCACCTCAGGTCTTATTACATGCTTTTAAATAATAATAATACAACCATATTTTCTTGCTACGGAATAGAGCAACAGTCTTTTTTCCGCTGCAAAAGGACACTGTTCACTGCAGTTTAACGTAAATGGGGTCCTATTATGCTTTGGACAGCTCAGAATAAGGAACTACTAGTACTGCTTTTTCTCAGCCCTCAGTCAGAGTCCCGTCAGGCAGTCAAATAATATGTTTTTAAAAACATTCAAAATAGATACATTCTCTTCTTTAAATCTGAAAATAATTAACAGAAAGGACATTTTTTGTAGGACCTTTGTTAAATTCCTGTATACCATGATCAGATCTCACATCACAATGTAAAATGCAGTCTCACTAATTTTGGTATTATTTGTTTCAGTCATAAATGCCTCAAAATTAATATAGAAATTTGAATATTGAATTTAAACATAGAACAATCGATATGATGGAAATGTCCTTTTGGTCTTAATGAGAGATTACTGAGGGGTTACTGATTTCAATCAGCCTCTGTATGGAGTGTGACAGTCATGTCAAATGTGTGTATCTGTCTGTGTGTGTCATTGTGTCTCTGTGTTTGTATTTGATTTTTTTTTTTTTTCTTTCTTTTGTCTGCGCCATCTGTTTCTTATTGTTCTGGTTTTGTTTTCATGTTACACGAATATGTGTACGTGTGCTTACATTTGTATACTGTAAGCGTGCAGTCCTTCATATATCAAAAACATATGCTTTCAGTATATATCATAACTGTCTCCCCCTTACATTCTGAGCTGCCAAACCTTGTACTGGTAAGGAGAGCAGATGGGAGACCATAATTGATCCCGATCTGCGTTGGCAGAACTATATTTACACATATATCAAATGTTCTCCCTCTCCTATGACAGAAATAAGTGCTGCCCGCTCTTGTTTTCTGAAATATTGGATGGAAGCAGTCATGTTCTTGAAGTTAAAAATAACTTCTTGTGTTCCTTTCTTTACTTACTTTATGATTAACCAGGTGCATTTCAACAAGTTTTATTGTGAGGGACCATCTACTCTGTATTCATCACTTTGCAAGATCACACCAACAAGTGTCATCTGCAAACAAAGACAATTGGGGATGACACACAATTTCATAGAAAACAGCAGCTTTGAATTCTTACAATCTACACACCACTGCAAACACATTTTCACAACATAGAAACTTCTCAAACCACTTGCATCTGTTTTGTATGATCAATATGTTCCCAACAGTTAGTATGTTTCATATATATAGTGTATATAGTTGAGCTGATTATATTGGTTCACTTATGACAAATATAAGTGAAAATAGTCATTTTCATGTTAGTATTTCTTGTCTTTGCATGTGCAGATTCAATGCTGGATTGAATTAAGCAAAACCAAATGTTAAAACCAACTGCTAACCACGTGTTTCTCTGGTAATTGTTTGCATTGATGAGATCAACTTGTGATCTGACTGCCCAAGGGGGGCTCTTGCTAATGCACGGTCTGCCTTTGGTATGTAGCAAAGTTTTAGAGTTTGTTTTCTCAAATGTTGAACTTTATTTGCTGCTTTAACTACAGTGATGTCCTTTCTACAGTGTCCGTACAAAGTCTTGAAAGTTTGGAAAATTTTAACTGTTTCAATGTTAGGAACATGCTTGAATTTGAAAATACTCTTTGAAAAATGCTTGATTCTTTTAATATTATAAATGAAACGATCTTGTCGTCATATTTATTTGTCATCTGCTGGCATTTATAATAACTTAGATTTTTAGATGTGATGATAAAGGCTTCAAGAGTCTGGACACTTTGGTTTAGGTACCTGGAAATTGCTTGAAAAGTGCTTGAACTTTACGCTTAATAAGCTGTACGAACCCTGTTTCTAATTTAATATGACTAAAATCTCCCATTATCGAAATCAATGAATTCTCCAGTTATGGGATCTCTGTGGCTACTAATACAATAGACGTGGTAGATAAAAGGGTTTGCATCTACTTGTAAGACTCTTATATTGTCAAAACCTTTGAGTCAGTACACTGTTGATTCACATTGCATTTGCTGCTACCTCATTGTTTTTAGTGAATCTACCATCCATCAGAAAGACCTTGTTCTGCTGTAGTGCTGAATCAGGCACTCTATCATCTACTCATTACTCAGTAGAACAGTCTGCAACCCCATTGAGAATGCCAGGAAACGTTTTATGGACAACGGAGAGTTTAATTCTCAACCAAGGAGTTTTTGAGTATTTTATTGATGTCTCATGAAATCCCAGATCCTCTTGTTGCTAACAGATACAGGAGTGAGTTGTTTTTATGATGCAGTTAGCTTCCATAGCTTGGTCCTTTGTCTTCTGCACAGAGTAACATCTGGTCAAACTGGGCAATTAAATTCTTGTGATGAGATTACTGCAGAAAACTACTGTAATAAACTCAATGTAAGGATGGCATTATATAAATGGCATTATATATAATGTAAAATAAATAAATAATTGAAAGTGTAAAAAGGATAAAAGAGCACTAGGTATAAAAATAAAACATTGCAAACATACTGTGTGTATAGTACTAATATTGCACAAGCCAGTGAGTAGATAATATTAATTACGATGGTAGAGTGCTGTACTGTAACATTTTATCCAATACATTGATGGTCAGTGTGTGCATGTGTAAGTGTGTTTTATACTGTATCCATGCACTCTAAATGCAAGCACTGATTTACACTGCATATTTAATGCAATGGATAATGGACATACAGCATATGAAGTGTTTCATTTACTAAAGCTCAGTCTAATGTGTGTGTTTGTGCAGTGTTTGTTTGGGTGCACATGTTGCCGTATGCACATATTGTAATTATTGTAATTGGAAAATGATGCATGAGGTTATTGAGTTAATGACCCTGAATAGTTTTTAACACTAAGCGTATAGTAAATGAAGCCTGGGAAACAGTCTGGTATCATAAAGCACCAACTGTCTAAACAGATGTGCGTGCATTCATGGCTGTCTGATAAAGTTGTAGTGTCATATAACTAATATAGAACATACATACATACTGGCAATTTCTTGTAAGGCTTTTTCCCCCTTGTCAGTCAAGCAGTTTGGTCAGTACTGTGACTCTTTCTCAGTCCAGTTTGTGTGACACTTATTTCTTTGTCTAGTGAAAGAGGCTTTCATATACTAGTACTTTTCCCAGTATAGATAAACCTGGCACTCATCCGGAGTGAGTAGTAGTACATGTTTAGCTTAGCTTAGCACAAACAATGGAAGCCTGGGGAAAAGCTTAGTGGCTGCAATTTGTTCAAAGGTGTCAGCTTCTCAATGAGGGCTGGACCTCTGAGATGCTGCATGTTTAGCTACTGGGCTCAGGTCAGTAATACCTTTACTACATAAGCTAACTTCTTGTTAAATCCCAATTTCTACATATGTTAAATACACAGCATACAGTTTGGAGTTGTTGAAGTAGTTGAAGGCACCTTCAGTGTTTCAGTGGCACCTTCAGAGCCTAGTGACAAATCCAGCGACGTTTTTTTGGGGGCAGACATTAGCACCTCTCTCGAGGAGAGTGCACTGTTTTATAGTTTGAGACTGAAATGCACACACCTTTGCTTGCTGTGGCTGCACCTTTCTGGACTGTGTTCAGTGAGTGCGACGCATTCAGACTAATCACAAATCCTTAACAAGAATTTGTCAATTCTACTTTTTTATAGCCAACTTAAAAAGTTTGTAAAATTACAGATAAATTGAGTTACAAATTGATGAGGTGATAGCAGCCTAAATAATCACAGCTGATGATAAAGCTAGTTATAGTCTGTTCAATCTCGAAACCCATCGGTTATCGCCTGATGACAATTTAGCCTCTGGGGGAAACGGCCAATGTTTCAGGGCTTCCGGTTTAGCCAGCAGATATCCAGATAACAGATATCCGGGCCAAGACTCCCTGTTTTGTGCGCCGGTCATTGTTTACAGTCCGATAAATAATCTAGGAACCCATCGGCTGATGACAATTTGAATGCAGATTTTTTTAAAGAGCTAATAAAAAGTTAATCTCTAGGGTTCTGAGATTGATAAAAAGCTAAATTGTCATCAGATGATAGCCGGTGGGTTCTGAGATTGCATTTCAGCCAATGGTTTCCACCTCTTTTACGCTCCACAAGGACTGTTTACCTGCATGCAACCAAAGCCCATTCAAACATGATTAGTCAGTACTACTCGGACTATAAACGGACTACAAATGGAAACCAGAATGCATCTGATAGCAAAATCTTGTCCCTTGCCTACAGATTCTGCATTCATATGCAGATATCTGTTTATAGAGATTATAGTTGGGTAAGTGGTTAAGCTTAGTTTGACATTTTGTGAAAATGTTTTCAATCTTTTAATCTTTTGCAATATGGAAATCATTATGTAATGACGTGCTTATGGAAAATTACGTAATCTAGTGATTTTTCAAGCAGGCTATAGCTATTTATCATAAGTAATTGGCAACACCAGGCACCATTAATGGAACTTGGTTAACCATTTAAGAGAACAGCTTCAGCAGACAGCTGGCTTTCATCTTTGACAAGATATTCACATCTCTGCGCATATAACACACGCACAAAGGGACGTGTATGAGCATCTGTACCCAGCTGGAGGTGTAACAGTAGCTGATTAGAGCTCTAACACCACACAACACACTCTAGGAATGTGAGAATTAAAAAAATTATACACACAGAGAGAAAACACACACACAGAGGACAAAACAAATCAGATAGGGAGGAAATAAATGTAAAAGAAAAAAGTGGAGATAGAATTTAAGCAATAAAGGAAAAGATTTAAGAGTGATTTTGTGAGGTGGAAAAGTTGGTAGAAAGGATAAAAGAGGAGGGCAGGAGGGAAAAGGCAAAGAGGGAGGCCAGTGCTTCAGAGCTGTTGTAAATTAGTGTGTGTCTGCTGTGCTCACTTGTCTGTGTGCATGTGTGTGGCCCTCTATCTTCTTTGACTTGCAAACCTCTTCTGGGACAGAAGAGCTACTGCATCCATTAATCTCATTTTAATAATTGATGCCATCTTCTCCAGAAGGAGTTTGGCCTCGACTGTTGGCATAAAATGAGACATTTAGTGCTCCCCGGTAATTGCCATATTAGTGTGTTCTCGCCTATTAGGCCGGTGTACAACCAGCTGAATGGCCTAAATGTACAATATCTATTTAGCTGCATTGTTGTGCTTTCCAAGGCCATCCACTGCCTGTATCACCAATTAAATAGCTTTATCACTAGTTTATATGTGCTCCTAATGTGACAGATGAACTTTTGCTGTTAATGCTGCAGATGACCACAAGGTCAGGTTGGCATATGTGCTTTTGACTGAAATGTCTTGACAACTATTGGATGGATTGTCAATACATTTGGTGCAGACATTCATGTCATCCAGAAGATAAATTATAATAACTTTAGTGATCACCTGATCTTTCATCCAGTGCCATCATCGGGTCATAATTTTAATTTGCTTTCTTCTTCTTTTGCCTTCTTCCTCTTCTTTCCTTAATGACCAAATACCTGCAAAACTTATGGCATTCTCATTGGCCACAGGTGTACTTTGTGTTTACTGACACTTAGCAAACGCTAAAATGGTGAACATGGTAAACATTATGCCTGCTAAACATCTGCATGTTAGGATTGTCATTGTGAGTATGTAAGCATTTTAACGTTAGCATTTAGCTCAAAGCACCACTGTGCCCAATACAGCCTCACAAGAGTGGCTGTACACTAGTAGTCTTGTTTACTTACACATACGATGGAGTTGAATCACAAACCTGAGGGAATGTGGACATCCATATCGGCTATGAGAAAATGTAACGCAATCTTTTTACAATTTAAATCAGCCTTACACATTTGTACATAACAGTAAAATTTCCATAATCAGAAAGCAACAGAGTGTAACTCACAGAGGGCAAGCAAGGGCAGTAAAACACATGAAGGGATTCACACTTTCAAGTCAACTGGCTCCTTTCCTTTGCTTCGAAAGGAGCCAGTTGAGGTGGTTCAGGCATCTGATCAGGATGCCTCCTGGATGCTTCCCTTTAGAGGTTTTCCAGGCACGTCCAACTGGTAGGAGGCCCCGGGGTAGACCCAGAACACGCTGGAGGGATTATATATCTCATCTGGCCTGGGAACGCCTTGGGATCCCCCAGGAGGAGCTGGAAAGCGTTGCTGGGGAGAGGGACGCCTGGACAACCCTGCTTAGCCTGCTGCCACCGGGACCCGGATAAGTGGAAGAAAATGGATGGATGGATGAAAAAATAAAAAAAGCATATTGCACAGAGTATAAACAAATCAAATACACAGAACTAGTAAGGGCAGTAACAGGAGTCCAAGCATGACATGTGCTGCTCTATGTGCTAACAGATGACATGCACCTTTTAAATTATGGATTAAGATCATTAAAATGCAATCAATAACTAAAATTAGTTTTGTGAAAACTTGCAGCTTTGAGATAGTGTCTTATTTCTCTCATTAATTGATTGTACTAATAAAAAAAAAAAAAAACAGGCATTATTTGTATCACACTCTGATGATGGAGTGCAATTTTTCACATTGACTGATGTGAATGTGGCTTTTGAAGATCGCCATGCCATGGCAAAATAATTAACACTGTTGGGAACATCACGTTCAATTGATTGAAATTAAGGCAAAACAAATGAGAGCGCTGTGAAGAGGCCATAACCTTCGTCCAATGTTCTAACTTTAATGTGCAACTCTAATGTTTCCTTCCTTAGTTTCTCTGTTTGTGCACCCCAAAGTAAAGTGGTACATCTTACTGAGTAGTTACGATGTAGTCCTTCGTTACTTCATGACTGTCTGACCATTACATTATGGAAATTTTGATTGGACTTTCATAGTTTAATAGTAAAGTTATAAATGAATGATTATGGCTACTGGTTCCAAGCTAATCAGGAAGGACTTGGTAGAAAGTGGTAATTATTCGGATTCATGGATACTTATAAACTAATCTGATTAATTAATATAGTATCTCCCAGTCTGTTATCCAGTAACTATATAGTCCTCAATTCTGAGTTATTCAGGAACTACTCATTAATGATTAATTAATTATCAGGTCATTCTTGATTTGTTCCTCTCTCGTTCCTTAGTAACTACTCACATTTTTGTGTGCCGTATTGTAAAGTGTTATCCTCAGCACATGTTGAAGTAATGAGTGGGTTATTTTGCACTGATCAACAATCTTATCACATATTGTTTATGGTCATTTCCAATTGGATATCAATTACAATTTAAGAAAAAATGTAAGTGTAATAATGTAATAAGGAAAAAAAAACATTTGACACAATTTGTCTGAAAATCTGATTATCAGAGTTGTGTGAGTTGGTATTCTTTATTTTTGGACTTGTATGAAAATGTATGTGCTGCATTTTGGATGTTGTCTTGTGCCCATAACTATGTGTCAGCACTTGTATTAGCAAACCATTCAAACCTTTACAATGTTGTCTTTTCAATATGGAATATTTCACTCAACACTACAGATGTGCTCATGAATCCTGCATACTCCACTCTGATGGCCACTGACAGAATATTTTATAATGCCTACTTGTGACAGCACTTTTTGGGGCTAAAGTAAACGGCGGCGACAGAACAGCTCCCTCAAGAGAAAAGACACCAGAGAGAGAAACCCCAAAAAGAGAAAAAGGATGTTTAAGAACCGGTTAAAAATCCACACTTCCCCCTCTAACGCTGCTGAGGAACAAAAGTAATCTAGTTCCTCCTTTCAAATATTCATGAAGCTGTTTGGTTGGAGAGCAGTCCTAACGCAAACACAGACAGACACTAAATTTAGTTTTACTTGTGTGTGTAAAAGTGTCTGTGTGTGTGTGTGTCTCAGAGTTCTGGTCTGAATGTGCGTGTGTGTGTGTGTGTGTGGGTTCATGGCTTACATAACTACACTCTCCAGGAGCGTGCATGTTAGAGTTGGGATGTGAGTGTGTATTAGTGTGAGAGAGACAGAAAGTGTGTGTGGTTGTTGCTTGTGTGCATTTTGTGTGGCCGTCTGATTTGACACAGCTATGTGTGTGCCCAGAGTCTGCCCCGACCACTTTCTCTACTTAGTGTGCTTGTGTGTACAGTATGTGCGTGATTGTATTTGGGTGTGATACTGAGGTCATCTGTCTGTATATCTGCTCAGTGTGTGAAAAACTAGGGTGTATCAGGGGTAATACTTTTTTTGTGTGTGTTATTGTGCCTTTGTGTATAATAGGCTGTGTCTTTGGTGTGTCTGTGTGTGTGTATAATTTTTTTGTATGTGTGTATGTGTTGCATATATATAATCTTGTGCGTTTGTGTGGCCAAATGAGCTGTCTTATCTAAAATTGCTGCTGAAAATTGCTCAAAATGACAAATCCCCATTATGTCCACCACCACACACACACACACACACACACACACACACACACACACACACACACAGACAAACACACACACGGACACCTGGCCTGTCAATGCACTGCAACACAGTGATTGAAATAGCAGCTGCAGAATCCTTGCAGTACAATTGTACTTATAGTTCATTTTGTCCTTTCACATTGGGTACTAGCCAAATGATTGCCAAACATGTCTATATTACCAACAGGGTAACATCAGCTTGTACCTACAAAAGGTTGACTACAACTGTTTCTGATCCTTTAAAAAAAAAGAAGATACGTTGTTTTACATAATATAGATGCCAATATGTTTTTTTTTATTAAAAAAACAACCAAAAAAAACCAAATTGCCAATATGGGACCCTGACTGATGTTTACCTATCAAAAAGGGGACCTCTGTATACTGCAGGACTGTCTGCACCTATCATGTGCCTGTCCAGTGTGTGTTTACCACAGTCTTTCTTGATTCTTTCAAAAATGGATCATTTAATTTTAATGTTTTCAACATTTAAACATTTCTCTTACTCTTAATTTTCTATTAGGGGTATTGATATTTTGCTTTCTTACTGTATCCCCTTCCCTTTGCACCCGCTGTGTGGCTTAAACTCGCCCATGCAACATACTTTTTTCTTTCTCCTATTGTGGAAGTTCGCTCTGTTCTTTGCTCCCTCTATAGAAAACAGCCTGTCAAATTCGATCTTGGCCACACTCTGAGGAACCAAGCATTGTGATCTAACACAGATATTGGCGTATGCAGGTACTCTGCGAACTCTGACCTTACTTTTCATGGTCGGTGTGTTTTATTAGCACTGTTTTGTCTGATTTGTGGGGGAGCTGTAGCAGAATCAGGGCTCTGCCGGCTCCTGTCACTGCCAAGGTTACAGTTATATGCTGGTGAGAGATAGATTCATATTTCGTGGCTCACTGACTTAGATCCACACCTTATGGATGCTTTGAAGCATGTGCAGAGGTTTGGTCGCTGGACTGAGGTTTGGTCGCTGGACTGCAAAGAATAGAGCAAACTGTACTGTTAAGGAGTTGTACCTTTTAGCTAATGTGGAAGCGCAGTGCAGCTACAGGTTTCCACTTTGAAACTTTTACTTGGTCAAATTTTTCCAGGTTCCAAATAAGGTACAACTCTGGGAACACCTATGCTCTTACAACATGACGTTTAATTGAAGTTGGCAGTCCCTATATTTTCTCAAATCCTGGCAAAATGTTGACATGACCATGTCAACCTCCTGAGTTACATCCTTACGTAACTTGTGCAAGTTTTCCAACTTTGAAACCTCGCAGGATTCCATTTCAAACTGTGAAAGTCCCTCTGGAACACCAGTAAATCAGAGGATTTCTATGTTACTGTCTATTTCACTGTTATTTTGCAGTCAAAATTTTTTTGAAGACTCCTCTCCAGATACTTAGGTCGGAAGGTCTAAAGGTCGAAAGCGAATAATTGGCTGGGGCTTTATAAAGTCTTGAAAAATCACCTGGCAGGCTCTCCAACTTCTCATTGAAATGAGCTTGTTATTGTAGAGTGCTGGAATATCTTGGAGTAGAATATTTGTGTGAAATACCTGAAACTTGACTAAGTTTTGTACTTTTCTTTTTCCCATATCTTTACAACCCCCCCTTCTCAGCCTGAGAGCAGCTTTCTTCTGTTCAGCCAGGTATATGCATATTGCTCTCCTCTCTCTGTCTCTCTGTTCCTAACGTTGTAATTATCTCAAACACTTGATAAAACCCTCAGGCTCTCTCCGTCTCCCTCTCTCAATCTCGCTTTATTGCCATCGTTATATTGCACTTAATCATCCCTTGGTGCTTTACTCGAGGTGGTTTCTGATCTATCCGTCATCAAATCACACTTTCTCCGTCTTCTGTCATCCCTGTTTCTTTTCTCTTTCTCTTTTTGTCTGTCTGTCCTCTCCCTCCTTCTCTGCACTCTCACTGTCTCGTTGCCATTCTTCAGGAAAAGTATGTTTTCCCTGTAATGAATTTGTCAGAAATAGGTCAAATGGCAAAATACTCTCTCTCGGATTCTCTTCTCTTTCTCCATTGTTCCCCACTTAGTTTTACTTCAAGCTTGTTTACTCCCTCCACCTCCGATACCCGCTCCTTCACGGAGGCTCAACTTTCATCTCAGATGGTTGCAGGTTTAATCTCACGCCTCTCATGCTTGTGCATGCTCGCGAACTGACAGGATACACTTTGATGCTTTCACTACATCTGATAAAAGATATATCCAGTTTCAGGGATGCAAGAGGTCTACCGTACTTCTTCCCTCGCACTTTGACATCTTCCTCCACCTGTGTCAAAATGACGGAACACCTGGTTTTTAATGCTAGTTCTGCTCTCTCTAACTTTGACATGTAAAGTGATACACCTATAACCACTAATATTCATGTTCAGCTGAAAACTAATTCATGGTTGTGTTGTCTCACAGTGTGTTTAAAGACTTAGAAGCAGACGGTTTCTTTTTGCAAGCAGAGTAAGCTAATGTAAGGAAGTCTACCAGTGGCACCTGTTTCTTCGAATGTCTCACTTTATTAGGTACACAAATTCCAGCTCATTAATTCATATTAGGCACAGCACAACCGGACCACGACTGTGCAAGAGTGTGTGCGTTTCTGTCGAGGCTTTTCAATAGGAACAAACATGAAGGGAGGAGTACATAAATCAACATAACTCAGAAGTTCAAATGAAATTGCTCCTCTGTGATGATCGCATGGGTTTTAGTGGTTGTTTTTTTGCTTTGCGTTTTCATTCTCTGTGATACCACTTATAGAGGTAGGCATCTGGAAGTATTTGTAGTGTTAACAAGTTTTTCTGTATGTTTTGTGTGTGTTTTCCAGGATGATTGAATACTCGCTGGACCTGCAGAACGTCAACTTCACAGCTATCAGAACAGTGAGGGTACTGCGCCCTCTCAAAGCAATTAACAGGGTGCCAAGTAAGTCACAACACCACCTCAGTCGTGGGTTTTGCTGTTACTAAAATTAATTAAATGTATTCTAACACAGTTCTGAGCCATAATGAGAAAGTGAACGTTGACTGCCTATACATGATGGGTGCCCTTAGCTGTATGTTCATCACTGGGTTAGGCAAAGAGTTGGTGCCAGTGACACATCATCAGATGATTTTTCTGCTGTTTTTAAAAGATCTGTTCATTTCATGCTGAAGAAAAAAAAACTATTATATATCTGAAAACTGAGAGATGAAAGGATGTTCATTCATGTAATGCCGGCTGTGGCTCTCATTCAGCACCATGGACAACTGCCTGTAAGAGCAGCCAGAGCCTGGTAGCTTGGTCGCTGTCCGAGGTGCTGAATATGAGTCATTGAGCCAGGAATACCTCAGCTGTGAACACGTTCAGATTAGGTGGCAACAAGCTATACTTATTACTTGCTGGAGAGAGTGGAATTTGGCTTTGTAGCTGATTAGATCCATGATGATTTTTAACCACTGTTGTGTGCAACTTATCAAAGTTTATTTGATGCACAGTTTGATTTGTGAAAACCATAACATAACATAAAATAATGGCAACGTAACGTACAACTACAATATGGTTAAAGTTAGGGAAAATTCATGGTTGTGGCAAATAAACTATGGTTGAGGTAGATTTAGGCAATTTAAACACGTGGTTAAGGTTAGGGAAAGATTACGGTTACAGTAAAAAAAAAGGTGAACAATAATTACAGTTTTGTGACATGACATGAACTTGGGTCTCCTGCATGAAAGACAAACATACTACACACCCATCCGCCAGCCCGACCTCCACACCCTTACTTTCCATATAAAGGACAGGCTACATCCAGTGTTAAGCATTGGCTGTGAAATGTGAGGTGCTGGATCATCCATTATGGATTTAATTCTTACGATGCTGGGCTTCTAACTTTAGACATTATTGGATTACCCCTTTAAAAGTAATACATTGCTGATTAGGTTACTCATTCATTTTTCATGGTATGTTACTTCCTCTTTTATTAATTCTGTGTGCAATTTCAGTTAAAAATCTGCATTGATTGGATCCAAAACAAATTTTGTATTATTGTAAGACTGGGTCTGAGTATGGTGTTTATGGCTCCACCTTGCTCACAAATGCCTCCAGGTACTGTTGTGACACAACAAATGCTGCCGCACCGATATCGTGCCATGCCATTATTCATTCTAGAGCAAATGGGCCACATGAAACCAGCACCATTGTAACTGCGGCACCATACAGTCACACAAACCTGACTGCCAGATGCAGCCCAGATGCCTCGTTGTCTTGGCTGTAATATTGTGTACCTTGTTGTGTCAATGAGCTGGCCTGGCAGTTTACAGGCGCAGTTGTGTTTGTGAGCACATTGATTTTGTCTTCTGCATTTCAAACAGTGATGACATCTGCACAAAAATAAAAAATGGAAAGAATAAAATTGAAAAATAACTCAAAACATGGAGGTCACATTTCATCTCTGTCCAGCCAGTGTATTGGATATTGTCATAAGAGCTGGCTGTGCATAGTTTCATCCTGTGTGAGGAAACAAATTCCGAAAGACACCATGTTCATAGGGCTATTTAAATTCCTAAAAAAGTTATTTCATCCACCCTGAGCTGTTCTACTTTCAACAAAATCTCCTCAACACCTAAACCCATCACTGAAGCAATGCTCAGACGTCGCTGAAGTGTTTTGAGCGCCCCAACCCTGTCTCTTTGACTCCGCGAGTGCTGCTTAGTCTCAGCCCTTTTTGATGAGAATAATCAGAGCTTGCTTCCAGTTGCTTTTGTGCTTTATGTGTGTAAATTGCGCCTTGCAGGCAATCATTTTAAGAAGCTATGAGTACTCTCTAAGTCGGATATGCTGGTGCTTGAAGTTAATGTTGTTTCGCCTCCCTTATAAGTATAATTGCTAAACCTCCCACTGCTCATAAATCTGCAACATCAACTAACCAAGCAATTTATTTCTTTTCTTCTCCGAAAGGAGGTGCAGCAAATTTGATTGGTCACAGGGAAATGTGTGTTGATTTCTATATTTGGCACATCGTTTATACAGAACATATATAAGCATGCACTTGTGGAAATTTGGGTATTTTTACCCAAACCATGATCTTTCCCCAACCAAGTTGTTTTTGTATCTAAACCATACAAAACCCACCCTTAGCAACTGTTACAAAGTGGCACGGGCAAATGATGTTGTCCTGCCGATAGGGGCGTCAGATCAGAAAACACTATCTTGTCTCCGCCAGCCAGGACTCGACGGCCGTGTTTGTGTGCGTGTTCATGCACATGTCATTTTTTACACCAGACTGTCCTCACATGAACAGCTTTGGTAGTTTGTTCAAATGCGTTCAAATGGTCTGTCCTTTCGTTTTGTTGACAAGTGACCTCTTCTCGTAACAGGAATAGTGGCTGCCATGATGCCAATCCTATAACCTTAAGCAAGACCATGACCATCCTCTATTCTTTTCTCTATTCTTAACACGGTAGTTTTGTTTGCCTTAACCATAGAAGTGACTTGACAATTTTTTTGCATCTATGGTTCACTTTGGAAGGCACAGACAAAAAAATCTTTTTTGTTTGTTTAGGTTTGAGGATTAGTTGTTTTATACATATGTACTAAAGGTCTTATTTCTTGAGTGTGAGAAGAGTTGTTCTCACCAGACGTCACGACATGAAAAACTAAAATTTGTTAACTTTGCACTCCTTAGTGTAGCAAAGCAAATGTTAAACAATAGCTAACATTACACATTAAGTTTTGCATTATTCCAAACTTTCATTACATCCCTAATAGCTGGTAATGTTTTTGTGCAAGGTGGACTTAATTTGCCATTGAATGGGTTGTTTTGTACAGCTCTCTGTTGGGAGGACACAAACAAAGATAAGTCATTAGAGTCTAAACCATGTTTACATGCTGTAATCTGGCAATTCTATGAGCGGAGGTGACTTTTCTATTTACCAAGCTTCCTTTTTCACATTAAAAAGGCAAATGTGTTTATTGGCCTATCTGTAACAGAGCTTAGAAACAAGCAAGAAAATAAGAAAGTCAGGCAGTATAAGAAAGTCACCAAAGACTCAGATCCCCTTGCACAAGATTCATGCTTTGTTTGTGGTTTATGCAGCAACATTTCAATAAGAACACAACATTTGGGTTAAAGAAGGATAAAAGAGAAGAAGAAGCAGGTGAGCAGGGGAGAAGAAATAGACAGAAGGAGAGACAAATGAGGGAGGGGAGAGGGGATTATCCAGCTCCACAAAGAATAGGCGAAAATGGTGAGAGGAAGAGAGGGATGATGAGAGGAGAGATGTGGGGGGATTCAGATGAACAGGCCATTATGATGATAGATAGAGCTGAGGAGACAAGTGCAAGCGATGGAGGGGAGTTGCCGGATGAATAGAGATAAAATGAGCGAGGGACAGAGAGGACGGAGAACAGGAGGGTGGAAGATCAGACGAGAAAAGGGAGACGATTAGATTTTGGAGAAAAAAGAAATGATGCAGCCATTGCAGTCATTTTTTATTATACTTTTTTCTTTTTTTTTGATAAAAAGCAGGTGGATTGACAAGCAGCGCTATCCCAAGACTCATTCATACACACACAAGCACTCACACACACAATTGTAATACATTTTCTTCAACTTTAATGAGCTGCTGTTGGTTGAGGCATAAATCCCAATGTTGCAATTTCCCTCAGACCTTGAATCTAGGGGAGATAGCAAAACACGCACACACACACACCACTGGAAGCCATCATGGTCCCATATACTGTACCTTCAAGACATTTACAGTAATTGGGTAGTTTCAGTGTGCCAACCATTAATGCAGACAAATCTGAGGCACATGGTGATTATTTTATAACTAAGCTAACTAGCCAGGAGCTCTCCCAGCTATTCCTAAAGGAAACTAAATTAAATGTGCCACCTCCTGTTTGTAAGAAGATGTTGGAGAATTAATCTGCGCACAATTCAAGCCCAATGCTAATGTTCAGCGCAAGTGCAGGAAGCAGTGATCCATTTATTTAGCGAGGCAAGACGTAAGGGTGTGGAGGTCGCAGTGGCGGAAAGCCGCCTGCCTTGTTTAACTTTCATGATGGAGAGTTTGTTCCCTGTCACAGTACAATAGTTAATGTTGGCTTTTTTTTTTTGGCTTGTCAATCAGTTGGTTGGTCTACCACTCAAACTGAAATGTCTCAACAACTATTTTGTGAAATTTTGTGCAGATATTCCTGTTCCCCACAGGATGCATTGAAGTTTGTCCAATACTTTGGTTCGTGACGAAATACCTGCAAAACTGATGACATTTCCATCAGCCTTGGCTGTACATTTTCAGCTTATTAGCAAATGTTAGCAGGCTAACACACTAATGTACCATGGTAAACAATACATGCTAAACATCAGCATGGTAACATCTTTATTGTGAGCACGTTGCCATGCTAAGTATGCATAAGTACAGCCTCACATAACTGTTTTAGCATGGCTGTAACTTGTAGGCTTGTTACAGTCTTTTCCTAACTTTTTACCATGTGTTTTAGTGACATGATAGGCTTTTTTCACAGCAGGCATTCTGACTTGTAGGAAGAACACAGGTGTGCTAATAAGGTTAACAATGGCTCTGTTATATTCAAGTGTCCCAGTAAGCCATAAAAGTGTGGCAGTGAGACAGCATGAGCAATACCAGGACTGGAACTGAAGCGGCTAAATGGAATCCAGCCATCATTCATTTCATTATTTAAACC
Organism: Maccullochella peelii; assembly: GCA_002120245.1. Taxonomy (NCBI): domain Eukaryota; kingdom Metazoa; phylum Chordata; class Actinopteri; order Centrarchiformes; family Percichthyidae; genus Maccullochella; species Maccullochella peelii. Next base: position 149,877 of record LKNJ01000863.1, read on the forward strand.
TGCTAGTTTACTACTTTTGACATGTCAAAATGTTTTCTATGAAAAATGCCTCTACCTTATCAATAAACACAATCTTTCCCTGAACTCAAACCTTAAACATAATGTAGTTGCCACGCACAGATAATATAGAAATAAGTCATTTCAAATATGTTGGCATTTAATGTTAAAAAGTGTTGTCGTCAATGTTGAATCGTTCAAAATTGCCCAACATCAGCGTTTGTCTGTTGACAGGAAAAGCATTTAGCTTTCTTGAACTGGTATTGAATGGCTCACTTATGCTTTATCAAGTATTGACAGGACAATTACCAGCATAAATATGAAAGTGTCAAGTTATTTTGGAATAACTGTGGCGCAGTGGCCACAGGATGAAAAGGTCAGTTTAAAACTAACACAGTTGTGCGCTGCGCCAGCACCAGCTGCCAAAAGCCAGTTACTTTATTTGTCTTGATTTGTTGGATGAATAAAGAAGCAATTCTCTCCTTTATTAAAGACAATTTACCACAGAGCTCATTTCAGGGGTAATTCAGTCTCCATGCTGCGGGAGAGACACAAACAGAGTCACAGCGTGCGTCACTCATGCAGACACACACAAACACACCAGCATGTGCACAAGCAGTATGTGCAGGAACACAAACCCACAACCAATGCAAAGCCACAAACACTTGCATACACACACTTGTAGGCACTGACTGAATGTGCACACACACTAAGTGGAGGGTGTGGGAAGTGAACAGAAGACTCCATTAATGGGACGCTAATGGAAATTATCCAGGTCTGGTTCCCACTGGCCACAGCTTAAAGGACTGGGGCTGTTTACTACATTACCCACAAACCCCCCAGGGAGAAGGCTGTATTAGCAGCCAAGGTAACGGTCATCAGCAACTTCTCTCTCTGCCGCCCCTCTCTTTTCATTTATATTCAGTTTATTCTCACTTCTAATCTAGTTTGCACTTTGCTCATTTCCTTTTTCTTTGCTCCTAACATTCCAAATGATTAAAGCTGCCTTTTATATTAAACAAACATTTGTTGTTCAATTTAATAAACACTTGGTAATATCCCATGATCAAATAGCCAGGCTAATGCTATTATTCAATAAAGTGAGTTTAATTTACGTGCTGGAGGGAGCAATTCTGAATCTTTTCATCTTTTAATGACATCTCAAACTTAAAAGCTTTTATACAGTATCCTTTTACGTGCTGTTTTATCCATGCTTTATGTTTATATGTCTCTTTTTACATTTTTAGCATGTTTCCTTCTTTTATTATATAAAGAAATATATAAAGTTTACTATTATTACTGTTGATTAATTGTTAATATTTCCACATTAGGGTGTCTTGAGTGATATCGCAGCAATATAAGCTGCTACCGACTTCAAACAGACTTAATCATTGTGAGGAAAAGAGATGTCTGTTTCAGCATTCTCAAAGGAAATTGGGTTCTATGATGTGTAATATCTGGCACCAACACTGCCACGGTCAGACTTCAGTTCCAGTATAGTTCAACTAACTGTAATTTAGTTTGATTCAGATCAACTAACTTGATTTGAATAGCATTTTACATGTGTAGTTAAAGCCAATAATCACACTAATTATAAAATAAAATGGAAACGGATCAAAATAGAAATTCTTTTCTTGGCACCTTTTGTAATTTTTTCCTCTGACTGGCAGTGAGAGATAAATGTTTGAATTTTGAGGAATTTCATACCTGCAAATGATTAAAATCAAAAATTCAAACTAAGCTGTTCTCCAAAGGTCATGTAGGTGTCTGTCTGTGTTTATACTAAAAGTATGAGAGATATATACTTTTTCCAACAAAACTGAAATCTCTTGAAAGCTCTTTGAGGGGGGTTTAATTCCCACGAGAAATGAGCATTTTCCAGTTGGCCACCCCCTGCAGCACTAAAGAACATTTCCCACAACGTGTAATAAAAGTAGAACGTTTTATCCATCGCTAACAGGTGGATTCTTTATTTTTCAGACAGAATACATACATAACATTTAAAATACGGCTGTATTTTATCATGGAAATGTGACATATTTGATGTTTTATTTTCAAAATGTATACAAGCTATCCAGTATCCAGGTGTCCTTAAAGTCTGTTCAAGGCTTTACAGCTTTCTTGTCTTCTGCTTCTTTAGACTGAAATATCTTAAATCATTAAGTCATTTGGCAGGACCCCTGGGAGAAGGTCTGTGGACCACATGCCCACTTACCCTTTGCTAAATGCTGTATCAATCCTCTATCATTTTTACAGATAGAATTTAACCCCTGATTTAGTTCCCTTATACAGATCAAAGCCAAAGTAATGGGCCGTGGGATCACAATTAGCGTGGAGATTAGCGATTGATTTGCTAATTATGATAATACGACAGCTTATATGGAAATGCTGGCATAATGTGTTAATTTCTGCACGAGCAAAAGAGTGGGAGGGATGAGAGAGAGTGTGTTGGTGGAAAGATGAGAGTTTAGAAAGTGTGTTTGTGTGTGTTTCTATGTATGAGTGAATGAAAGCTAAATTGTTAGGTTTCCAGAGAGAAAAAAATGATTCTATGGAGCTGAGTGGTCAGCCAGGCTAATATGTGTGTAGACTAGCTGTGTTCCTTTTTCAGTTAACCCTAACCCTCTGTCAAAGACTAAAGGTCCAATGCATCATGCATTAAAGGTCAACAAGGCTGTCCCATTACCACAGAAGATAAATGCAATTATCTTTTGCTTGAATTTGGACAACACAGCTAATTTAACCTTTAGTATCCGCTGTATCCTGAGTATCCCAAAGTCTGTTGGGCAGTGGTAAGATGAATAATTCTTAAGGCAAAGTCTAGTCAAAAATGTCCACAAGCATCACACTATAAACCACAACAAGCAACCGGTGTCCATTCTTACAGGCGTTTCGCTACAAGCTAAGGCAAAAATAAATATGACAAAATAACTAAAATATAATTTTTAAAAAAGTTTGTTGAAACATTTTAACCTGACGAAGATTCAACTGGGATCAAAACGTTGTCCATCACAAATCCATCACATAAACTGCATGTGTTCTTGTTAGCAGCCTGAAAGTATTGGTCATCACCATATACGCTTTTACAATCTTTTATACATATTGTGATAGAAGTAAAATATTACAACCACTACTCGGGTATCACAGAACTTTCCCAAGTGGACCACTCATATTTATCACTTTGTTGACTGTTTGAGGGAAGGATAAACTTCGAAATTTGAGAAAAAAAACATTCCTTTCTGTAGTCTGACATCGCCAGACCAATTCACAAATGCAAATGACTCTGGAACCTCTCAGTTCATTTTTAACATTAAAGATGGGTCACATTTAGTTTAGGATAAGATCTGAGGTGTTTATGCGTTTGTTTCCTCAGGCATGCGTATCCTTGTGAACCTGCTGCTGGACACTCTGCCCATGCTGGGCAACGTCCTCCTCCTCTGCTTCTTCGTCTTCTTCATCTTCGGCATCATCGGAGTGCAGCTGTGGGCGGGGCTGCTGAGGAACCGCTGCTACCCGGAGGAGAACTTCACACTGTGAGTCACCGCCTGGTCTGTGTGTGTGTGTGTGTGTGTGTGTGTGTGTGTGTGTGTATGAACAAGAAAGCGTGAAACAGAAATCATGTTGGTCGGCTTGAAAGTTTTTCTGCCTGTCTGAGTGTGTGTAATGTCCACACGCTGTTGCTTCTGTATGTTTCCATCACACTGTATGTGTCAGTGTGTTTGTGTAATGGTTGTAGCTGATGAAAATGTAAGAATACATGTTTAAGAACACACTGTGGCTACAACATGTGCTTTTACATTAAGTGCATGTGTGTTTCAGATTGTGTGTGTGTGTCTACATGGGTCTGTCAGCTCTCCTCTCATTACCTGCCCTCCCTCAGTATGACTCCAGAAGATTAATTACATCATCTACTCAATTTACTGATATTGCTATAGAGAGAGATGAAGGCCATCTCTCTCTCTCTCTCTCTCTCTCTCTTCAAGTGCTAACATAATGAGGCTGATTGCAAACCAAAATTTGCACAAAGCAAATATCATTATCTCAGAATCAATTCTGCCACTTAATTAAAAACCAACACTCTTTTTCTTTCTCCCCTCCCACCCCCACCCCAACTCTGTCAACCTAAATGATTTTAGCATAGATGCAAGAAGCTGTAGGGACTTCAAGAGAACGTCTATGTAATCATGTAGTTCCAAAAAAAAGTTTAGAAGTTTAGCAAAGAAAAGAAAGACAGGAGCGAGAAAGAGAGCAATATGAGAGAAAACAAAAACTATAAAAGAAAAGACAGTGAACGCAACTTGGGAGCAATGTTTTACAATGATTTAATATTGGCTTGTACAGTAGGTTGAGTCTAGTTAGCTGACATTATAGTAGTTAAATTGTTCATTTATAAAACGGAGAGTTCCGGTCCTTGATGTGTAACTATCCTATTTTAATAAGGACAGAACTAATTTATGTGTTTGAGATTCCACTTATCTTTATATCAGAGTTACTTTACTTTCAAATGACTCACCTGCCTCCTCATCCATGAAGCTGCAGCGTCTCTTAGGAGTTTTCGGGTCTCACAACGGGGCCCAGAGCCCAAGCTGTGCCGTGCATGGAAAAAAATATTCTCGCTTTATGCTCGTTTCACTGAATCCACCCCTGTTGACCCGCTGCTCACCTGTTTTCCTGTGTTCTTCTGAGGACACAACTTTTTTTTTTCCACTGCTGTCCTCAATTGGCTTATCTTCTGCTTTGTATCATCACCTCATCATCGTACACATAAGCAATTAACTGTGTATGTGGCAAATCATCCTCTGCTGTGCACACACTCAGTCACACCTTGTTCGTACACTTTCCTGAAACACACACTGTGCAAGGATGCACATTTATGCTTGCACACACACAATCACAAACTCCCCCACTGATACACACACTCTATTGAAGAGCAGCAGGGTATCTGGGGTTTTGGAAAAGGTCTAAGCTTTAGGATGCTAATAATGTGAATCAGTTGTACTGTACCTTTATCTCCCTGCTACCTCTAACCTTTACAGTTTGACAACTGGATGCACTTTGCCTTTTTATTTTTCTTTTCACCTTTTTACTTCACCCTCTTTCCCTTTCTTTGAGATGAAATCTTATTTTGAGTGCATGTGTGAGAGCGTTATTGTTGCGATAGTGCTGCGTGGTATTTCCAGGACTAATGTTCTGTATCTCAGTGGCTGCGGGCTGTTTTTTTTTATTTTGGTGGAAGTGTCATAAATTCAATTACTCTTCTGTCATGTCGCTTCAAAATCAGAGGACTGCAAATGCTGTTGATTTAGGGCGGCTACCGATACACTCTCTGCTTGTGTCCTTCAACAGCACAGGGATCGCACTTGTTTGTGTGTGTTTGTGTGTTTGACTGTGTACTGCATCTGTTGGTGCACTGTAGCAGAAGCAACAGCTGTCAATCAGATGTCAGTGTCCTTCAACTTCTACCCATAAAACTGTGCATCTTTGTGATTTCACACAGCTGGTTTTGATTACATTCTCACACTCCATGAACCACGCCACAGCTCCCTTGCAAGATAACTTAATGGACAAGATATGATGTGACATTAAGGCTGAATGATTGATCGTTTTTTATACCAAATTTAAACTGCAATTTGAAAGTGTCCAATTTTCAAATCACAAGAGCCACAATTTCATCGTAACAATGACTTAGCAAGGCTTTGCAATAGTTTCCCCCAAACTACAAAATGACACACTCTAAAGATTGTCCCCTTGGGGAAACCTTTATTGGGCTCAGCATCACTGCATTACAGAACATTCATCCCCAGACATACTTAGCAACATCCTTACAATCATTGATATGTTAAAATACATTAAAAAAAGAAAAGTCAATCATTCAGTCCATGCGTTCATACATTCAGCAATAAAATCAATAGACTAATGAAACTGATAAAACCAGTTAAACCGGAATATTCAATCAGAATAATACACATTGCACCAGAATATTGCACGTTCAGCAGTAAAACCAACTATTGTAAATCTTACTATAAAGTGCTCTGGGACCAGGTAAGCTTCAACCAATACAGCATGTAACTGCTGCTATTTAAAATCTTAATGGAGGATGGAACAAATTAGTTTTTAGTCCACATTTTGGAACTCCTGGACGTCGGCCAGAAGGTAAGCGCTCATATTCAGAGTGAAGGATGTGAGAATGATCATTCACTATTTTCATATATAAACTGATGAGAATGGTGTTCTTTCCTCCCTATAACCTTCATGACGGACTGCACAAGACGACTGAGTTTAGACTTTACTTGTATTGACGTCACTGAGTGTCATGATTATTGAAAAAGTGAGTAATGTCAATAGCAATGTGTCTGGGAGGACCTCAACAACAAGCAACACCATTATGTTGAAATAAGTTTGTTACATATCTTGTTTACTTGTTTAATGTATAGAAAAACATTCAAATCGCAATTTTGGTTTGGAAAATTGCAACAAGATACAGTATGTTCCTCTAATCGTTCAGTTTTATGCAATGCAATGCAAAAAGCTAAACTTAGAATATATGGTATTTTTGTTTTAACATCCAACATGGTTCATGTGCTTCAGTGGTGCTTACACTTTATTTTATTAGTCTGTATTTTATGTAGTCATGTATATTTCATAATAAATCCCCCGGGAAGTTCCCTGAAAATAAATATGTAATTTTGTCTGAATAAGAGGGACCTCTTGACCTGCTGTGCACTGACTAAAATGTTGTAGGTCACTGTATGCCAGTATGCTAGATTTAGCATTGAATTAGAGTTAATTACTTGGAAGTGTACTAATTGAGCATTTTTGAATACCATATTCCTATAATTAGTCCTTTCCAGGAATATTCCTCTGAATTTATAGTTGCGTATTAGTTTCTTTCTGGGAAATCAGTGTCATTTCATGCAGTTGGTTTTGATAACACCTATCAAAAACAAATTCCAAGAGTGCATTTGCTGTGCAGCACATTTGTTCAGCTGTATGTGGGGCAGGGTGATTTCTGTCCTCTGGTAACAGCAAAAGAAAATAGTAAGTCCAAATTAGGAGCTGGAAGCTTAACAGGTGTTGTTTGTTCCCAAATATCTCTATGATTAAAAGTACAGCTAATACCTCTGTGAAAACAGAGCTCAGACAATAACTTGGATTTGGTCGGTGGTGAGCGAGAGCCCGGGGAGACCAAATCCTTGGCCAAGCGTTTGATTAGACCGGTTTGGCTGCACGGAGGAGTGGGCTGGATGGCAGTTCGCACAGCTGAGCCCAGAGAGAAAATCATGATGTGATGAGAGGCTTTGGGGTAGGCCATCACCATGGTAACCAACTCAGAGATGAGATGGAGAGGGGATGTAATCATGGGATGTCCTGACCCACCTGAGTTAATTTCATTAATGTCATCCAATGTTGGTAAAACATGCACACAAGCAGATTTTGTTTTGCCACAAAGCTGATGCAAACCATGGGTGATGGTTGTAAATCAGTCCGCAGATTGTTTCCAAGAACAAGAGCGGGAGGTATAAAACATAAACCTTTGGCTGGTGTATCTACTGTCAGGAGTCCAACGTCTCCTCAGGTGTGAAATGACTGCTGTCTGCCTGACACTGTCTGGTGGGGAACGTAATCACCTCAGTATACAGAGAAACACAGCCGATGTCCAATGTGATAATGAGCTAGGCTGTGATATCTGCTGTCGCTGGATGTTGACGGTCCCGTGCTGAGGTGGAGATTAGTGGATGGGGTGTACAACAGGAAGAAGAGTAGAACTGGGTGGATGGTCACATTAAATGTCTTGAAAAAATGTGACCGTCCACTTATTCTACTGTTCCCATGCCTAGGGTTAGCAAGGAGATACAAATACAAACGGCAGGTCAGTCACAGGTGATCAACAGGAAATCATATCTGGGAACACAGGTTTGTTTAAGCAGACACACACTGTAATGTAAGTTCTTTCTTCCTGATGTACAGAGAATGCCATGTAGAAAGCCAACAAATTAACGCCCATAGAAACCAGAACTTTGCTGAGCTAATGTCTTTGAAATGAGAGTGCTGAGCAGGTGGGCTCAACAGATAAAAACAGATAATGTCTTTAAGTGGTAATTATAACTGCAGTATGACTTGTAGCTTCTGATATCTCCCACCTGGCATCATGAGCTGAATGAGTCTAAAAAAAGCAGCTATTTCACCATACTGGTTGGTAGTCTAGGCTAATATAAAAACTCAATTGTTTTTCCACCGGCTAAAATCCTCTGCTTATGAAAACCTAGCAATATATATTGCAGTTGGTTTGTAAGTTTTTATTTGCTTGATTCATCATGATTTTCCACCAGAAAGTAGGAATTAGATATCATCCTCTGCTTTAGCTAAACTCAACGTATCAGCCACTTGATATTTAAGTACCATACTGCACCAAAAACAGTTTTTAATTGGTATTGCAATACTAATTCATACAAACACGACACATATTTGTTATTACGTTTTTGAATAAAGCCAGAAACATTTTCTTCTAGCTGCTTTGGCCTTGTGTTTGGTTTAGGTAGCCAGTTTTGCTTGGCCAGGAAAGAAACTGGCCAGGGTGCTTGTCACCTAATTGCACCCTCAGGAATAAAGAACTGAAAAACAAATAGAGAGTGATCAGACAAAAAAAAAAGCCTTGTTTAACAAAGTGCACAATTAATGAGACATGAGACCAGACTTCAGCACTTAGAAGAAGAGAACAGTACCATGGTCAGGACAAAAAGGAGGAAATGGTGGGTGGCTGAAAAAGAGAAATTCAATTGTTAGTGATGAAGGTTGTACAAAGAAGCTTCTAGGTCAAGCCCCTGCATCCCCTTGCTTCAGATCTGTTGAATGTGGTTCTAATAGTGTACCAGGGTGTACAGTCTGCACTAAATGATGTACTGGCACTAGGGTGTTTGTCACTAAAGCTGTTTTTGTTCTTAATGGCTTTTTTGGCAACTTGGGGGCAAAAAATCTCCAGAACAAGCTGACAAACCACCAACACAGCCATTGTTCTAAGTTGTTATGGCTAAGGTGTTAGCTAACATGTGGCCTTTTACACATCCTTACATTAACATTAGCCTTCATTGTGAGTAATGTTTCTGACTACCTGACACATATAACTCCAATATTTACTTTACCTTTAATTCTAGTTTGGTCTTTGTCAATTTTTGAGAAAAATATCTGGCTCTTTAGCTAATAGATGTTCCACTTTCTTCACCAGCCACCTAGCTAGTTGCTAACTTTGTCTTTCTGACATTTAGAGCTGGCCAGCGAAAAAACAGCTTCCTGCTGCTGGTGAAAACAGGGCTGATGAGAGCACTGACACTGAGCCACACAATAAATGTTCTGTGAAGCCAAAACAAGGAGCTAAAGAGGCTAAAAAGCTCAGTAGATCTGCAGAGTTGGGCGATAATAATAAGTGACCCCTTTCATAATACATGTAGTAATTTGATTGAATGAGCTTTAGAGGTGCGGTTTGGTGGACTTTTTTTAACCTTTGAACAGAGCTAAGCCTATGTTCTGGTTGTAGCTTTATATTTAACAGACGGATATGAGTGGTATCGATCTTCTCATATAACAAAAAGTGTTTTTCCCAAAAAGTCAAACATTTTTTTTAATACACAGTCGAAAATAAATGTGTTAATGGAGCTTTAACAATTAAAGTTTGGTTGTCTAACCAATCACTGACCAAAACATTATTAGAGACAATGACTCTCTAACCTGTTGGTATTACATTCATATCAAAATGAATTTCTTGGACGCCAAGAAATGCTTGTGGCACATTTGGGTTAAGATTTAATTGGCCCTATGAGCCAACAGAGTTGCAACTGAGATGAGATGATGCAACGAAGATTTTGGCCAGAATCAATTAATATGATGGAAATGTGGAATGATATGAGGAAAAAAAAGATGAGAAAATAGAGACCTGTTCAGAAATATCCAGAGCTACACTTAAACTTAACTGATGTAAAAAGGCTGTGGTAACAGGGCTCAGGTAATAGCTTCTATTGAGTACAGCACAATGCAGAGAGACATAGAGAAAGAGATACAAAGAATGTGACAAAGACTGAGTGAAAGACAGGGTAGTACTCACAATGCTGCTTCTATCGAACCTTCTCAAATATCAGGTCAGATGTAAATGCTAACCACCGTCTGCGTTCATCTGTATCTCTTTCTCCGGTCTGCCCTTTAAATAGCAACCCACTCTCGGATTAAAGTGAGATCACGCAGAGCTTTGCTATTCTCTGTCTTTAGCATATACCTAGCTCTTTTTGTAATGGCAAGGCAAACACTTTTACTCTATTTTTTTTGCTTCATACATATTATTCTGTTTTTTTTCTTCTCCCCGTCTTGCCTGCCCTCTTCCAGTTATTGATTCAGTGTTTGATTTTTTCCCTTTCTTTTGTCTTTCTTGTCTCTGTGCTTTTTTATTTCTTGACTTGCTTCATTCCTGCCTTCCATTTCTCTACACTACTCCCGTCTACTTTTTCCCTCATTGTTTCCTTCCTGACTTTCTTTGATCTGCCCCTTTTAGCATCTGTCATTCTTTCTTATACCATTCCTTCTTTCTTACATCTTATTTCTAGTTTGATTTATTCATTCTAGGCTTCCCTTTTATTCTAGTCTCTTCCTCTACTGTGTCCCTGTCTTCCTCTCCTTGTATCCTTCTCATTCATTTCCAACATTTTTGAACGCAAAAGTTGAACTTGCAACTCTCACTGCAACTCATTTAATGTAGTAAAGTCATACGTTGCTTTTGGCCTATTCCTCTTTCTCTCTGTAACAGCCCTGACACACGGAGTCGACTGCAAAGAAATGACAAAGACTGACTGATCAAACACTCTGTGATTCCCTCCTTCCTTCTTTCTGCTTCACATTGCTTCACCTCTTCTGTTAAAGGCTGCACTTTAACACCTTTCAAAAATAGCTGACAGCCAAGTGACCACTGGTCTGCGAGAACTGTATGTGCGAGAGGGAATAAACTTGTCAGTATTCTGTATTTGCAGTACAAAGAATATCACAGAAAGACAAACAAAATACACTAAGCAACCATTTTCCTGCCTCTGTGAATTTGATTTAACAGTTTATGATTGGACGGCACTGTAAAGTTTTACTTTGCAGTGTTGTTTTCTCAGCCTACAGTGTGTTTGACAGCTTGCACTTGTTTGTCTGTTTGTGGAAGAAGAAAAAGGGTAGAAGCGAAAAATGAGTAGATGCCACATTAAATGGGTGATTTGCTAGGCTGAACAGTCAAGCAGACAGCTCTCGCAGCCTGCCTTTGTTGCCAGTTCAACGTGATCAATCTGACGGCAACAAATATGTGTGAAATACAGCCAATGATGCCGGACAGACCACAAAAACTACAGTAAATGGTCAACCACACGCACACAACGGCAGACAGACTCCATCAGACAGCCGACTATCAGCTTGGTGTGTCAGGGTTAATGTGTCTCCATCATTACCTTTCTGCCTCTCTCTCTGTTTTTTTCCCCCTGATGTCATTTTCTTTCAGTTACAAATATAATCATCTCTCTCTCTCTCTCGCTCTCTCTGTGTCCATCTCTCTCATGAATGCACACAAACACACACGCTTCTCTTTGATGGCATGTCTTACTGCATACCTTTATGTTATTATGTAAGTGGATGAGAATATCAGGAATAGAGAGAAAATGACTACTCTTCCACTTTGTGTCTCAGGATCCCGGTAAATTTGTCAGAAAGGTTGTTCTAGCAAACAGACCAAATTACATAACTCTATTTATGGCTTCTCTGCACTAGCCAGGCTTAAACTTGATATCCACATTTTATTGATTGCTCATCATTCACAGTCATAGTTTACGCCAGGCCTCAATTCGGTCAGTATATCACAGACCGTTTTCATGGCCTTTACTATCAGCGTTCATACAAAGTCTCAAAAGTTTGGCAAATGCTTAATTTTAAATGATACTCCTTGAAAAATGCTGATGAACATAATCTTGTGTTTCATCATTTACGCAATCATTCATGTAAACCAAAAATTTTATCGTCTCCTGGCATTTAAAGTAACAATTTAGATGTGATGATAAAGACTTTGAGTGTTATGGTGGGAGAGCATGGTGAGGGAAGGACCCAAATGCAGACAGCGGGTAGAGAGGCAACAACGGTTTATTTAGG
>LKNJ01000864.1:0-122161 GCA_002120245.1 Maccullochella peelii
CTACTCCCCACTGCAAAATGGCCCCTGTTGTTACTACAAGCATGTGCTTTCTAGGGTACCATCCAGTGACGTAAAGATGTTACCACAATACATCCAAAGTGTTTCAGACTTTGCAAATGCTGCATGGTTTTTGCCCAAAACTGCATGGGATTAGCATAAAGTGGGCATGTCTGTAAAGGGAGACTCGTGGGTACCCATAGAACCCATTTTCATTCAGATATCTTGAGGTGAGAGGTCAAGGGACCCCTTTGAAAATGGCCATGCCAACTTTGGAGCGCTATTTAGCCCTTCCCGACAAGCCTGCATGACGTTGGGTCATCTAGTTTTATATGATACCAGTATCTTCACTCTAGTTTTAAAACTGAGCCCGCTTCAGCCTCTGCAAAACGGTAATGCCAGCAGTGGACTTGGACATCCAGGCGGAGTTTAAGAACGTTAAAGAAGTAGAACCGTGATCAGAAAATGTGAATGTAAAGCAGGATGTTGTGGGAAAAGTGTTGTTGATGTTGAAATAAATGCTGCTAAAATAAAAAGAGAACATCCTGTCTGTTTGCACTCGTGAGACAAAAAGAATTTAGTCTCAGTTTAATATCTCCTCCAGCTCTCTTCATCCACCAAAAGCTCTCCTTCGCTCACCCTCCCCACTCCTCTTCCTCACTCTCCAACCTCCTCCATCCCCTCCTATAATAGAGTATTCATTACTGTAGACAGCCTAGTAAATGTCATCTCGCAGGGCTGCGCTGCACAGCGCAGGTCCATGCGTAACTGAATATAACTTATTTATTTTCATAAGTCATCGCCACTTAATTATAAATGACGTCGGCTGCTCCCCAAGAGGGTCCCGCTGCATGCTGGGATATGTCCTCCCCACCACAGCTAGTTGCTGCTACTGGAGGAAGTGTGTGTGTGCATGCAACAAAGCATTTACAGAGGTCTGCCGTGTGTCATTCAAATATCTTTCATGACAACCCTGGTGGTGTCAAAGGAAATAGATGCCAAATTTAGACAATGGCTCATTTTTTATATATTTTTCCTCCTTGTTTTGGTTTATTTTTGTGTTGTTTGTTTTTGCTCTCCTCATGTCCAGCTGTTGTGTTTTCCTAATTTTTCCTCACCACTGTTAGCTCAGGCAGTAAATGGGGCTGTCTGCACCCTGCCAGTCTTATCGTTCCCTTAATCACAGACCTGGCAACCCCCTTAAGTGAATGATGGATTATTCCAGATTAACCCTTTCACCCCCGCTGTCTCAGAGACAGATAGGCCACATTTATACCTGACATTTCATGTGTCTCATATCAGGATATAATCTAGGTACTATTTCTAAACATTGTTTTGCACTTAAATATACTGTATAGTATATGTGTATACATTAGCAATGTAAAAAATTGCAGAAAAAGGAGAAGCACCAGTTTGACATGCCTGGATAACAAACTAAAAACATGGTTGTATTAAGGGTGTGGAGTCGGTATGGCTCACAAATTTTCCCAGTGGCCAACTGCAGTACAGAAACAAAAAACCCTGCTGCACAGACAGCATTTTCAACACTATTATAAAAGACACATCTGCAAATGTTACCGTTACTGCACCCTGCCAAAAAATAGTCCAGCACATAACCCCCATTAAACCACTGCGTGATGTTTTTACACTTTGGTTTTTTGTTTCAGATTAAACAAATGTAACATATAACTGATTCTGATATAATGTGTTAATTTGTGAGCTTTAGAGGTCCAGTTAGGCAGGTACCTTTGGACAGAGCCAGACTAGCTCTTATTTCTAGTCTTTGTGCTAAGCTAAACTAGCCAGCTGCTGGTGGTAGCTTCATATTTATTGTCCTTCTCATCGAACTCTGCAAGAAAGCAAATTAGCGTATTTTCCAAAATGTCTAACTCCACCCTAAAATTCAGCTAGAACCCTCTCTCCCAGCAAATTTAAAAAATGCAACGAGTGAGGGAACAACAACTGTAGGAGCTGTTGCCTTGTGGCTACGTAGTGTGTCGGTCAGGGGACACAGGGGAGACTGACTGAAACTGATTAGTCTTTTTTTTATATAAATATCATGACATAGACAGGTCCCAACCGGTTGACTCTGTCAGTAGATTTAAAGTAGTTTCAACCCATGAATTGCCATTTTTTATGAATGTGGTAAGAAATGTCAATATTAACACCAGCACTGATGTGTTCATCACAGTACAGTCATATCATTTAGTTTACAGCTCAAACAACACGTTTAAGTGTGCGGTACCTCTTTAATGTATGTAAACCTTTCTTTGAGTGTTGATAGAGTAAAAGAGACACAACAGGGACTGACTAGGAGATTGATGTTTGCGTTTTTAACATAACCAGTGAAGTCAAAATTATCTTTTAGGTTCACTGAATCAAATAGCCTGGGCATGTTCTTCAGTTGTGTCTTTCATCCAGTGGAGCTGTAGGCCACAAAACAGGACTGTACTGGGAAGTGTATGAATATGAAGCAGGTCAAGTGCTTAGTCAACCCTCCCTGGGTTGACTAAGCAGGGGGCATCCTGTGCTCTGTCAGTTGGAGTGTCTCTTCTCCCCAGCGATGTTTTATTAGCTTAGTGCTGCCCTGCTCTCTTTGCTAAAGCAGGACGATGTAATCAACAAAGGGCTCCAGGGGGATTTTGAGACAGAAATTGGATACACATAAGAAACACATCTGTGTGCAACAATGTGTTTACCAAAACACAAGATCTGATGTATGCTAAGGATCCCTTTTGCGAGTGTGATTTCTGACAATTGATTGAGTGCACATGGTCTTTCCTGGCAATGCCCTACTTCCCATTCATACATGTCCACACATCAGCACTGACTCCACCAAACTGTAGAGTCAGTGGACGCTACTGATCAGTCACTACTTTCTCTAATGCAGGGTTCAGACTACAGGACAATGGTGTCTTGGTGATATATTCTTCTGAACCTGGCTTTACATAGGACCAGTACTACTCTAAAAAGACATCCAGGCATTGTTTAAGGGATTGTAATTTCAATGTTTTTTTCCCCTCATTAGAGGGCATCATTGTCATTATTAGGTGTCATCGTTTATCACAAACATTTTATCATTAGAGCTTTTTAAAAAATTTCTTTTTCATTATTTTCATCTATTTTCATCTTTTTGCTCCAATGAAGTCATGCTTTTTGTTAGTTGCTGCACGATATTAAAAAGCTCCTTTATGCAACTTTGAACCCACTGCTCTAGGCTACAGCCATGAATTTACGGTCAGCACCTGTGACAAAACATGGCTTGAATTTAAGGAGAAAAGTAATGTGGATGGCCATATTTTGGGTCAGGGTTAGATAGCATTTTAGCAAATGTAAATCATAAACCTTATCAAGAGCTTAAACTCAAACATTGACATGTAAAGAAGTAGGTTTAACTTGATTGTTTAGCTTAAAAACCAACTTGGAACCACATCAAAACTGGAAGCTAGGTATTGGAACCAAACCCTGGCTGTATTGTATTCATTTATGCAGCTGAATGATCACGTCCCTCAACTCATCTTCACACCAAATCCACTGACGCTGCCCTCAGCTCCACTGGCCCTCTTCAAAAGATAGTGGTTCTAAGATTGAGAACACAGAGATTTACAAGGACACACAAATACACACATCAACACTGCATACGCTCTTTCAGTCCCATGCACATCAGGCTTTCTGTTCATGTGAGGAGTGGGCTACTTGAGGCAGGTAATCAAGAAGGGATTAGGCGGTTGGTGGCTCAAACCTCCTCGGTTTATGCTGATTATGCTGATCACTGAGAGTTACACAGCAGGGCGCACACACACACACACACACACACACACACACACACACACACACACACACACACACACACACCTGTTTTTGCCTCTTTGGAGGACATTGGGTTTACTTACATTAATTCCCTTTATCCCTAAATTTATGAACCTAACCATAACCACTGTCTTGCCCTTACCATAATCTTAACCAAAAAACAAATCTGAACCCTAAAACTGAAATTTAAAGTTTTCTGACACCACTATGGTTGAGGTTTGGGTATATACAGGCACAAACATGACTTGGTAAGGACTAGGGAAAGATCATAGTGTTTGGGTTGAAATAACTTCTTTGTTAAGGTTAGGGGGACTTCATTGTCATGGTTAAAATATCGACTACTTGGTGAAGGTTGGTGAACGATGGTGGTCATGGTTAACCCAACGTTGACTGTCGATACGAAATGGCAAGTGATCAGGCTTCTTAAATTCTGCAGTTTGTTGGGCAATATAACAACGTCACACTACTTCCTTCAGACCTTTGTCACTGTCAACCATTTGTCGTTATTGGCCATTTGCTGAAATGACTGATGTTGTCATGCTGTTGTTTTTCTTTCTTACTATAATTTTTATTATGATCAGTCTAAAACAATCTCCTTTTGGTCAAATACAGAGCCACCAGAAAACTCACGCCAGGCAGACCTTTCACACATTGCGAATCTTTGCTTTCAAATTACAAGACTGAATTTCCATTTAGTTTCCCTTCATTATTCAGACGTCGTCTTTATGTTAGCCGTGATCTGTTTGGCAGTTGTTTTGTTTTTCTCCAACCAATCCGCAAGAGCACTTTCTCAGTGTTTTTTCACGTTGATCAGTGACATATGCTGATTCAAGAGTGATCTCTGTAAGTCAACTTACAACAATAAATCAAATTTTTGTTGCCTTTTTTTGTGACAATATTTCTGTCGCTCTCCTTCATGGATTTCAAATGAACACAGCTCCAGACCTATTTGAATCACTGGGAAAAAAATGTAGATGTGGTCAGCAATTCAAAAGTCTGCAAAGAGGCTACATCTTTACAAGTGTTGATACAAAAATAAAAGAATGAATGCAAGTATACAGTAGTTGCAGTAAAAGAGGACAAAGATGTATCCATTAACATCATAGTGCTTCGCAACGCCCACATTATGAAATTATAATCTTAGACTCTCAATAAGAACAAGGACAAACTTCCAGGAAAAAGAGAGGGTGATTATCTTTGCACCTGTCGATTTCCGTAGATTAACCACATGCAGCTTTAACATGGCTAAATATGATCAATATGGATCAATGCTGAAAACGTACCAGCGTCAAAGAAAAGAAGGGAAAGGGTCATATAGTTCTCTGTACAGCCATCAGTGTGTGATGAGAACTTGTAATGAGACTGGCGCTTCCACAGTTAGTAGTGACACTTTCTTGCAAATGAGCATTAGTAAAAAGCACACGGCAGAGTTATTTAAGGTGCAATTGTTCATTTCTGTCTTTGTCCTCCCTCTTTTGTCCCGGGTGTCCAAATATGGAGAATTCATAAGTTGAAAACGTATCTTCAAACCTTCATATTTGTGCTGCATCTTTACATGTTACATTACGAATTGCTAATAATAATAGTGGTAATGATGTTTAGTCATACAATATTTGGTTTACAGCAGAATTAAAACAACAAATAGAAGACATAAAAAATGCAGTAATATCAGAACTTCCTTTTTAGCATTTTAGTAGCATCTGATGTTCAATACAAGACATTCAGACCACTTTTCTGACCTCTTGAAACTCCTAGAAGTTTATATACAAATAATTTGCAACAGAAAATACAATTTAAAGGAAACGTAATGCTGCACAGGTGGCATTTTATTAATCAACATAATGAGGAAACATTTTTGATGAACGTGTGAAAAGTCGCAAAATAGCAAAATGTTGACTGACAAAGTATTTCATTTGTTTTCCTATGCTCATAGCAGCGATAGCATGATTAGCGATTTTATGGTTACGTTTATGTAGGCATGAGGTTAGAGAAAGATCGTGGTCTGACAGAAATTAACAGACAGAAATATTTTATGTTAAAGGCCATACATTTTTTTAAGTTGGCTATACATGAAATGCCCAGTGAAAAGTAATGAATAATGTTTCTTTACCTTACCAAATTAAGTTAGTGTCAGTTAAAGTTTTTGATGTAATCAGATTCAACAATTATTTTGAGTTAATGAACTTTTCGGGTTTTACAGTGTGGGGAAAGACATTTGATCCCACTTTTTTTATAGGGTGCAGTGCAGTGGAGAAGATCTATATGTTTGCTGATCCTGTTTTATGTTGGATAAGACATCATTATGATTTTTTTAGGACTCTGTTTGATGAGTTGTGACTCAAATGTTGATTGCCTTTAATCTGACTTGCGCTCGATCAATGCTGCCTGACATTTCTGCACAAATATGCTCTCCACAGCGGTTTATAGTCTTTGCACTGTTTGGTGATTTAAAGGAAAAAGCATAATATATTGCATAGGTTAAAATTAGCATAAGCTCTGTGTTTTGTGGTCTCATCCAGCAGCTGGGTAGGGGATAATGTCTTTATCTCCTTTATATTAGTGAAAAATATTAAATTCTGCATGAAATCTTCTGTCGAAGTGACTGTGTGTGTTCTTTAGTTTGTCCTATGTGGGTAAGTGTAATTATTTCTCCATTATATCTCCCCTTCATCTTTTCATGAGCTCTAGAGATGCCTCACTGATCCAAAAATAATGGCTATTTACTGTATTGTTATGCAGAGAGGGGATTTATATTTTCTTCCGTAGTTCAATCAATAGTTGAGATGGGTCACTGGAGCCTCGGGATGGTATAAACAGGACAGGACAAAAGAGAAATTATGAGTTGACATTTTACACATGTAAATGTATACATGACATGAAAAATGACACCATTTTGTTCTCATAGAATGAGCTATCCTGTAAGATAAAAGACCTCACTTTGTTTTATAAGGCATTAACCCAAACAGCTATTCAATCAGAAATGCAAAATCTGAATCACACATGTCTTATTGTCCCCCCCCCCCTTCTCTTTTCCAGACAAGTTCAACGCCTATGTTACTTTAAAGGTGCAAAATGTGAAGAGCACCACCATCACAGTCCGTGGGGACCAGCCATGTTGGGAACAAGACTTTATGTTGTGAGTATCACCCTGCTGCTGTTCTTACTTTAAACCTCATCACTTACTGGATCAACTTTTATCTATCACTGGGAATTGTCCATGAAGACCCAGCCATCATTACATCAGTAATTTATTTTACAGTAACTCATTTTAATATTTTTGCCCTTTGCAATACAATAGCTGCATACAGTATAAACTTACTGTAAATAAATCTGGTGTGTAGAAACCTCACACATGTATTTATGTTTGTTTTTCCGTCCATTGAAGGATTATCCAGTATGTTCTTCTCTAGTTTTGAATTTCCAAAAGCATGGTGGAAAAATATAAGCCAGTTTCCATTCAGCTTTCTTTTTTCGGGTGTGTAGTTCTTCAAACTAATACATAAAAATGGCCGACACGCTGCTGATGACTTTTTATTTTTTTACCTAGTCCAAAATTCAAACATCCCTATCACACATAATGCTCATGTAGCAAAACAATTCAAATCCACTCAATCGTCTGTGTTGCTATAGCTAAATGACTACATATTCCTTTGTGTGTTCAGAATATTCTACATATGTTTGAATATAATACAATGAAAAGACATTTTTGACTACTCTTGCCTTGGTTTCCGGTTTCTTCCAGTTGCTTTTTAGCTTTTGGCTCAGTGTCACTTATATTAGCAGCAACAGCATGTTCGGCACCAACCTCTTGGGATGCATTAAGACAAATGCCGAGAGAAATTGAAGCTTCGGAGTGTGTGTCAGCCCTTAGATGAATCCAGGCCAGGTATCCACTGCTAGCTGACTTGCTAGCTGGCTTTAATGGGCTTTACTGAAATGGAAAGGGAGCGTTAGCTGCCTGTGGGACTCCAGTCTGGCCGGCTGGCACAGGCTACTAAATGGGAATTTGTGGTTGGAGCAGGTACGATGGATGGAAAGTGAAATTACATGCCGAGCTCAGATAAGTGGATGAGTCAGTGATAAATCTAATGAATTGTCCAGCCCTGTCTGATTCCATGGGGGAGAAAAAGTACAGATGTAGCTGATGGAGAAATCCTACTTCACTTTTTGTGCTCGCGGAAGTAGTGCTGCTCCTTGTATCCACATCCATAAGTACTTATTTTGGGGCAAAGCATTTTTAGGGATGGTGTGGTCACCTGTTGGTGGAGAGACATGTAACCAGCGGAATAAGAGAAAGCACTACAACAGACTAACAGGGCTGATGATAGATGGCTTGGCTCAGATGGGGCAATTGTAGAAATTCCACTTTTTTTTAACAACGTTATCTGAACTGCTCCTGCATTTTTGTTCTGTCCTCCAAAGCAAAATTGTTTACAAAAATGAGGCTTTGCTCTCTTTTCGGCTAAATGGACTGATTCATTTTTCAGAGTGGTCTCCAGAGTTTGTAACAGAACAGTATGTCGGTTGTCCAGACATCTATGTTAAAACTGGGCTAAATTTGACAATCTAAGTTAAAAATAACTGTTGTTTCAATAGCATTTAACTGACTATATTTTAATGTGAAGTAGGTCCTAACTCCATGTTGAAATATAGTCAATATAATGGTTATATGTAACAAGGTATTAAACCAGACTAGAGTCTACAGCCATGTTAGCGGCTCTGTGAGGCTGTACTGTACAGCTAAATGCTACCGTCAGCATGCTAACATGCTCACAATGACAATTACAATGCTAACATGCTGATGATGTTTAAGATCTGGATGTGATGAGGAGTGGAGATCTGATGAGCTTGACCCGGACACTGGATGTGGTGAACTGTAGGTGAACGGGGTGGAGGAGGGTCGCAACGAGTCCGCACTGAAATGACAGCTGACAGCAAGCGAGAGGAGAACAGATTTAAAGTTTGACAGCAGCAATATGATTGGCTGATGGAGATTGTGGCGGAATCTGGTTGGATAAGTGAGAGAGTAAACGCCCATAATCATAAAGATGATTAAGAAAGCCGGAGGAGTAAGAGGGAGAGGGATGTGAATGAATGAGGCATGAAGATAGTCTTCCTGATTGAACTTCATCGCCGAGCATCATTAGAATTCAATCTCTGGGGACTGTGAATGTTCCAATAGGTGTGGTGGAACAACCGCCAACTCAACGACATTGCCATCCTGAGAATCATGGCAAAAATACCAAAACATTTTCAACCAAATTTAGCCCAGACGTCTAGATTTTGTTTTCACCTACCAATCACCAAATCAATTCTTACTGGGTGGCTGGATGCACACTGAAGGGGGACCACTCCTCTCCAGAAGTATATCACAAAGTCCCTTTGTCATTTTGTTGCTTTTCTTCTTTCAGCTAGTCTGACCTGTGGTTAGGCTGGCTGTACAGTAGAGAAATAAATTTTCTTTGATATTGGATTTTTGAAGGTGGTGTTACTCTGTGCTATCATTCTTTTATTCTCTTTATTTCTGTCTTTTTTTTTTTTTCTTCTTTGCTTTGTCAAGTCAAGCCGGTACCCTGACCTCGGATCCAGCTGGCTGAAGTTATTCTCTGCTTGTATTGTTCTGTGCTTCAGTACTGACGGGGCTTGACACGGTGCTTCAGGTGCAGAGATAGAAAGTAACTCATCAAAACGTAACTAGCTAATTTACTTGGATATGGTTTTATACAACCCCCGTTTTTCTCTTGAGTACATTCATTTTGAGTTGTTTTTTTCACTTCCGCCTACATGCATTTATCTTGCAACAATACTGCATTAGTAACACGGGCATTCTGTTTCTTAAACGTTACAGGTGAGAATTTCATTGAGTAATTCTACTTAAAACCAGTATATCAGTAGGTCTTTTCAAAATCTGACATATTACATGTCTAACATATTAAAACGTCTTAAAGTAATTAAAAGTCTTTGTGCTGCATTCCAACTCAGTGATTGTGACTGATTGGTCAATGGGGTTATTAAGTACAGCATGACAGGGATATGAATTCAATTTTGCATATTATTCAAAATATTTTGAAATTCAAAAATTTGTCCATCAGCTTGTTGAAAAGAGGCTCTATAGCTACTCTTGAGGATGGAGCCAACGTGCAGCAGAAGTTTAGCAGTTAGCAATAGTATAATACCGCAAGAGTAAAGCTGAACTTATGCTTCTCCGAGGATCTACTGGTTTCAGTTTAGCAGACAGTCATGCAGTAAAAATTAATGATATAAAAGCCCCATCTGTATGAGGAGGAAGAGGTTTGGTGTCTCATTAATGACCCATTTGCACACCAAATGCCTGCTGATGGACGCTTTGGGTTTAGTTTCTCAGTAAGCAGTAGTCAAACAGTCGACCTGGTCCTCAGTTGTCACTTCGGAGAGGGGACATGTGCAGATCAGCTTTCACTTGGTTTTGTCATTTAGATACTCCTACTGCATTTCCTACTGATATTCTACAGCATATTCTAGCATTTTTCCTTTAGTATTCTAGTAATGTCATGACTAAAGAAAGAAGAAAGGAGCAATAAAGCTCATGATTATTATTCTTTGCTCAAAGTCTCAAACACACTCTCAACGTTCGAGTGTGTTTGACACTCAAATAGCAAAGTAAAATGATTGACTCTTCAAAGTAGAATCATATCATGTGTTCTCAGAGAACTGCAGACTGCTTGGACCTGAATTTCAGAACCATAATCGAGTTTATTGCCAAGCATTGTTTTGTATTTTGGTGCACAGCAGTCACAGTAAACATAGTAAGAGAAAAGAAAAGAAACAAGTACTGCAAGGCAAGAATCATAAATATAAAATAGAAATTTACAATAGAAAAATATGATAAATATATGTTTTAAAATGAAAAGAGCTGTACAGTTTTTATAATGAAAATATTGACCTAGGAGTGTGCAAATGTTCACAGTATGAGAATATAAAGAATAGGTGCAATAAAGATGTGCAAGTAAGACATGGAGACTTGGAGTAGTGTCCATGGGGGTCCCGGGCCTTGTTGATGAGGCCAGCTGCAGTCATCTTCGGTGGCTCACTGGGGACAGAGGTGGAAAAGACATTTAACTGTGGGTGTGTCTAGATGGAGTTCTTGTAGTCAAGAAGTCCGTTTTTCTGCCAGTGATCACACACAGGCCGAGAAAGTTATCATGGCAATCTAAAGGGTGTCAGTCACTTTATGATTTAGACTGATGTGATAGCTGGAAATCCTATCTGTCTACAACATGAGAGGCTTTTTTTACAAAATAGTTTTGCATTTAAATACACATACTGTAAAACACTCATAAGCATTAGGCATACACAGTAAACTCTCCTGTCTGTCTGTCTGTCTGTCTGTCTGTCTGTCTCTCTCTCTCTCTCTCTCTCTCACACTCACACACACACACACACACACACCATTTATTGATTGCACTGTAGTATAGACAGATCTTTCCTGCAGACTGATCCCCCTAGACTTGATTAGAGGGATTTGAGAGACTGACTGTAGATCCACACACATTACATAAGACTCTCCTCTCCTTTTATTTTCACTTTCATCATGTCACTCTCTTTTTGAAAAAATAACTGCTTCAGACAAAGAATAAATAACACATCATTTTTGCTGTTCTTTCCTGTATGTTCTGTTGAAGAAATATAGACGCGTGAATTTTTACTGCACCTTTTACAGCGAGAAGGTGATTCTGGCAAATTATATCAAGAGTTCAACTTAAGTTAAAAAAACATCTAATATGACCATAATGATTGAAAAGATGTTAATGATTATATACAAAGGAAACCCCTTGGCCTCTTATGCTAAATGGCTAATTATCCCCTAAGTCTCATTACCAGCAGTCGGGCTGCAGCAGCAGCGTGCTGCGTTGAAGTGCTGTTAGAGGTTTCGAGTAGGAATTGATTTGGATTCAACAAGGGTCTCAACAAGAGGAGTGAGACAGACGTGTTTGTCATAGGGCCGGCTCAAGTCTGTGTTCACACTGTGCTTAAAAGTGTTTTTTTTTTAATGCACAAATGATAAAATAACAGCATATATAATAAAAATTCAAACTGTATGACGTGGTGAAAAAAACTATATGAAACAAATTATTTTGCTGTATGTGTCCTGTTGCTCACACGGTATCCTTTTAACATAAATGCTTTTAGCTTTAGATTTGCATTAGTTGGAACAGGTGATTACTTACTGTAATGTGATGGTTGAGACTTAACTTCAAAACACGCCACGTTTCTGGATGCCGGTTCAGACAGTGTCATTTGATATTTGATTTTGATGATCTCTTTGGTGCATAGTGCTCATTTCTGTGGTAATTTTTGCCCTGCCCTCTCCAGATATCACCTTGTGTTGGCAGTACTGTTGCACTAAATCTTGAGTCTCTCCAGGTGGCAGTGTTTCTGTTCAGCCGCGGTGGTCACTGCTCATGCTCCTTAGCCTTTTACAAACTGCTGTTTCCACTTCAGAAACGTGAAGCTCCACTTCACCAAAGGAAGTAAAACCTACCAGACACCAGGCCACAGAAAATCTTTACTGTATTGTTACTGTACTGAAAAGTTTACATTTACTGAATGAAAATGTGGCAAATGTGCTTCTCAGAAGACATGCAGGTTAAGTCAATGGGAAACTTTTAATCACAAAATGGATGAATGGCGTGTGAATGTACAATACTGCATAATGTTCAAGAAAAATCCAGAATTAATACAGAATACTTATATAAGTGCATTAAGAGGCACGTTTCTTTCTATTAGCACCATTGTAAAAATGTTAGCTTTGAAGATTAGGCTGAACACCCAATTAATGATGATTTGTCTGAAATCATAACCCATCTACAGAGTGTTAAATGTCCTCTTCACACCAGAACTGACACAGGATACTCACAACACAAGAGAGACAGCGGGCAAGCAAAAAACCTGAAAATCAACAGAAGCTGGAATTTATCTTTTGTTTGGTCTTTCTTTTCTATTCTAAATAAAATTAATGCACATGCAACCCTTTCAGCAACACTTAGGTAGTGTGCACACTTTCTGTCATTATTCTGAATGACATAATCTGCAATGTGTTCGATGCAAACAGGACACCAGTCATAGTTGCGTTGCTTGGGAACTGCAGGGAGGCAACCTTCTCACAGCTGGGTGGAGGCACTGAGGGCCTGCCAGATGTGCAGTCTGACTCTTTAACTTGGACCCCTCTGGGAATCAACTAAACCAGCCACATCTGTAAAAGGGCAGGTGGTCTAAGGTTGTAGTTGAGGATTCATACAGCTGGTGACTTTAGCTGCAAGTTTCTTTAAATTCCTCCTCTTTTCAGTGACCAGCGGTGCGTTCATGAGTGTGTCAGTGTTCGAAGCTTATTTGAGTGTGATTAGATTTACCTTGCAATCATGCTCTGTGTTGGTCAGGTAGAGGCTCCCAGGTTGTAGGATTAGCAGCCGTACTGGTCGTTCTGGCCTGGGCGAACATACTGCAGATTAAAGAGAGAGCGGGAGACAGACAGAGCTGGATGGAGAGTGAATGTGGCTTTCATTTTCAGTCCGAGTCAGAGATGAGTTTGGACTGAGCCTGACTTGTGCTCACCCATCCTGCCACCCTCACACTCCTGCTCGAAAATAAAAAGAAAGTAGAGAATAGTACAGTAACAGTATCCCCGGCTACACTCAGAGCTCCTCTCAATCTCTCTCCTGCTGATAGCACTCCCTCTTTCTTTCTGACTGTTAACCTTTTCTAAGATCATGATTGTTCCAACTGCAAGCGATCCATTTATGCTGTGTGGTTTAAAATACACTGCTTTGAAGTGTCTCTTCTCAACATGAAGTACATTTATAGGCAAATGAAAGAGAAGGTGACACTTAATTAGCCATTTTATGGCTGTATGTATACTAGATTCATCTAGAAATGGTATTCACAGCCAGGAAAAGTGTTCTTGCCTCAATCTGGTACATTTACACATACCTCAACACTTTCTTGGCCTCTGACTAGCTGACTAGCTCAAAAAAGGTATATGACTTTCCTAAAATCAAACAGACAGTATTTGTCAAGGCAGGGGAGAGCTCACTTACTCACCTTCCTCACTGACATTTATCTAGCTATTTTAGGATATAGTTTCTGACTTGTAAAGACAGTTCACATCAAAAAGTAGTAATGACTAGTGGGAATCTCATTTTGTGAATGCTACAATATATATCTGACTACATACACAGAAGTGTCCAAAAGAAGTTTGTATGCCACGCTTCAACTGAAGTTTATATAATAAATCCCTAATTTAATGCTAATTTCCTCAACTCTAGATACTCATTAAGTGTGTAAATTACACTCATTGTTGATCATGTTGGTAATTGCCACCTTTGAAGTGTCTGATGGCGAACAATACTTGCAACTAGTGATTGTGGGAGTCTTTCCCATCAATATGTTGCATCCCACATAATGTGACAGAGGCATTAATACCACTGAGGCTGAACATTATATAACTGATTCTGATGTCCTAAAAAGGCAGCGCCTCAGGAAAGGCCATTACCAAAATAAAAAGAGTTTATCTTCAGAGTATTGCTTTTAATCTTGTTCATTTTTGCTTTCTTTTGCACATAAAATATTCTCCTAATGTACTGTAGGATGGTGTGGATACACACACACATCTGCCTTTTTTGATTTACTGTCACCTTGGCTCACCTGCCAAGCTCCGGCCTCAAAAAACAGCCCTAAAGTTTTACTCCAAGAACGCAATTCATTATCCTTAACACTTAGTGACTTAGTGTTGGATTACTGCTGTTCTCACTGGTTGCACGGGAGGAAAAGTTTGCCTGCAACACTTTTGATTGAAACCCTCCAAGGTGAATACATTTCTTCTTTGTAATGAAAATGCTTTTTGTTTAAGAAAAAAACTGTTTTATATAATTTAGAGAATGACAAAAAGAAACCTTTTACCACTTTTTCTGTGACAATGAAATGACAAAGACTGGTGAGTCTCAAACTAAAATGTATTTTCTACAAGCGGGAACACGTGTAGTCGAGGTCGACCAGTCATTTTGTCATCCAAAGTGGAAAAGTTACATGTATCTCAATTTTTCTGTCTTTTCCAATCCAGTTTCCATTCCTGTAGTCATTTACGCTGCACCTTGAGTATACTGTAGGTCCTAACAGTTACAAGAACTGGCAGAGAAACTAAATGGTCACAATAACCATTTGTCTTACTGCCACCGTCGGGTAAATATTTCCCTTTAACCAACAGTTTGGTCCATGGCAAGATATTAAAATCTAATGGCCAAAGTTCCAAGATATTAACTGTGGATATTCATGCTTCAGAAGATATAGAGCATGGTCTCTCCTCTAGCATCAGCACCAGTCAAATAAATACCAAAATCCAGTGGGTAGATTGCCATTAAAAGTTGCTGTTGAAATGTAATGGCTTTTGACTTAAAGTCCCCCTCCACTCAAAAATATGTTTTTCTTCTTGTTCCTACACTTGTTTGACACTAGAAGGAGGATCCCATTTTCAGGGGCGGGCCTACAAGCATGATTTGTGACATCACAAATAGTTTGGAAGCCAATCCTGGTTCAATGTTCAACTTTGTGTGGAAAAACTTGAATGCCTCTGGCGCGCGCACACCGAGAATGGACTTTACAGTGAAGCAGGAAATACCTGTTGTCCAGCAATTCAACTTCTATTTATAGATTCTGGATTTTTAATGGAGTAGTAGATGTCATTTCAAAGATTTTAACAAGATAATTGAACTTTTTTTGTTAAAAGAACATATCAGATACAAATTATTATTATTATTATTATTACAAGTAGAGCAATTTATATACATGTTAAAACATGTCTGGAGGGGATCTTTAAAGGTATTTATGTCATTTAGACCCCACTGTAGTTGCAATCCGTTGCAAAACTGTCAGCATGTTGTTTGTTCAGATCAATACTATAGTATTGTGAGCTGTAATAAACATTGGAAACTCCGGGGTGGCTTTAGACTTTATGCCTTTATTTGACAGTACAGAGATGACAGGAAATGAGGGAGAGAGAGAGCGACAGAATTACGTGCCACAAAGGTCCAAGCCGGATGAGAACAGGGGATGTTGAAGTTCATCGTAGGCCACCAAGGCTACGCTTTTAAGGGCAGCGCACACTGTCAGTGTATGACGCGTGTCAAAGCACCCGCTGAAACACCTGCACCCATTGTTTTCTATGTGAGCCCACACACTATTGGCATCTTTGTCCTTTTACACTGTAGCAAAGCAACAATTGTGTGTTTTATGGGCATCAAATGATGTGATGCTCCAGGATGAGGCTGGTTTGTGTTGCTTTTAGTCTTGCAAACCTCATCCCAAAACATCCATATTAGCAGGCCAATTATTGCACTTTCTGCCCATAATCTGGCTGGAATCTGTAACTGTGCATGAATGCAACATTACTGCCAAACACATGACGACCAACAGGCTAAAAATGTCCACTGGCATGTGTACAACTGCAAAAAGTGATATTTTTTTGGGCAATTTTGACATATAAGTGTTTTTTGCATCAGTTTTTTACTCTGTATCATTTGTTGTCCCTTGCTGGAAGCACTGCTCATTAATGCCTAGTTTTTTACTGCAAGGTCTAGTATGTTTTTTTTCTCCCCATCTGATCATTAATCATTTCCTATTATTAATCATTTAATCTTCTCTTATCGTAAATCAAATCATGCCACAGTTTTCTCACTCTGCACTATCTATCCGCTCATCCTCTGTTGCCTCATATTCTTGTCTAATCTATCTATTACATTTGATGGTTTGACACATTGGTGGTCACTGAACAGCTGCCTGCATGTCTGTGTTTGTGTGTGTGGGATGGCTGGGTGGTGGGTCGGTTGGCTAGTGGGATAAGGGGATAAGCAGCTGAATGTTGATCACGCTACACTCAGGGTCACTAGGCCTCACGTGCTCGTCTCTGCTCATGCTACAATCTCTCGCTGTCTGTCTCACATGCTTGTTTTCTCTCTCTTTTGCTGTCTGTCTTGTTGTCTCTCTTTCTTTTCTTTCCCCACAGGCCCGTCCTGCAAGGTTATAGCGAGATGCCTTATCTTGCCTTGTTTGTTGTCTCCGCTCCTCACTCTTTCTCATTCCGTCTCTGTTTGTCTGTCCCTCTAAATATTGTCCTCACATGCTGCTGAAGGTCTTAATCTTTTGACCTGGTTTACAGTATCGTGTCAGAGGTCATAGGCTTTCTGTCACTGCTGCTTGACTGACACGGTTCAGAGATCTCCTATATAGGGCAACATTGTCTGTCTATCTAATGTAGGTAACTATTATTTTAATGCTATATACTAGTATTAAATTAAAATAAGACTGTGGTAAATTCCAGAATGACAGCAAAATCTGGGTATAATAACTCAGAATATATTTTAATGTTTCTGTTTTTTCTTCAAATTCAGAATGGGAGAATCCTCTTGAGACTCCTCTTCCAGAGAGGCTCCTTGTTTGGGTGCTGTCTTTCTGTCTGACTGCCTCTGGTGATTCAGGTCATAGTCTGCTCTTTCCTGCAGTTTCAAAAAAATGGTGACCTTTTTCCTCACCTCTACATCAACCTCTGTTAGTCTTTGGCCCATGACTTTATCAAGTTATAATGACAGGAAGGATTTACTGCTGATCACTGCCTTTTCTCTTGCTCTTATTTACGCTGTCAACACCATTCGCAGTGTCCCTGTTGGTCAGAAAGAGTATTTTTCCCCACATCTGGCTTTAAAGAAAGCATAACTTGGATACTTATATCAACTCCCAATTGCACATTAGCAACGTAGCAAAGATCCTTTCATTTTACACTCTGGAGGGTAGGTAATGTTGCGTTCAAGTCATGTGGGATGGATCGGAAAGATTCATATGTTAACGACTTGTAAGCGTTGAAGTCATCAAGAGCCAATATGATTACAGAGTTGGTCATGTGAGGATTAAAATACTGTGAACTGACGATATAACACCATATCCATTAAACTTGGGTTTAATTAAATTGAACAAGGCATCCATATTCGTTTGGTTTTCAGCCCCTTCCATATTATAAAGTGCCCAGTCAGATATATAGGAGCTTTCAGAAAAATCTGAGATTCCCACACGTAGTTAACAACTTTAAATGGAAACTTGTAATTACAAAAACTTTGATATGACATGAACGTGGCATTTGGGTGCTTTGTTTAGGTGGGCCTTAGTGCAAAATATGATCTATACATGTGAAATACATCCTAAAAGAGAAATAAAAGAAACAATTTAAATGCAGGTGAAATCTTTCACACTACCATTTACAGTGCAAAACATTTTGTTGAACCAATTTTTTTTTTTTATTATTTACTTAGAGAGGCTAATTTGCATCACCTCTTTTCACTTTCTATCACCGGAATCATTTTATGACCTGGTTTATCAGAAGTTGTGGTGATCAGTGTCTTATCCCAGCAGGAAACATAACATTTGATTTTAAAGGGACATAAAAGTCAAGTGAACCGTTTGAACTTGATTTGCTCCCTTTTAAAAACATCTGGGTAAATTCCAGTGAACAATAGAACAAAAAAACAATACCAGTATGACAAGACTGATATCTGTTATTTTAAGAACATCAACTCAATAATTAATTCATGAAAAAAATACAGTATGTGACAATATTGATTGTTCCACGTGCTTAAAAGACGCATCAAAGACGCAAAAAATATTAATGGTACATGTTGTTAATGACCAAATCTGAGCGGTAATTTGGTAATTTTATGCATTGATTCATGAGGTGGAAGAGCAGTATCCCTGCCTCTGTTAAAGCTTTTCCCACAGGAACGTGTAAAAAGCTGTATTTCACCAGAGACTTCACCTGTTGTTCCCCCGAGTGCCCCCAATCCTCCCTCTTAGCCCATAATTTCCATCAAGCCTCGTGCTCAGCATGACCACACATGCGCTTTACTTTCCCCTCGTCTTAACCCTCCTTTCTTTTTTCAGTTTCTTTCTCTTGCTCTTAAACACAAGATGGCTGTGTGTAGGTGTGCATGCATGTGTTTGTCTGCGTGTGTGTGTGTGTGTGTGTAGTTCCTGAATGATGAAAATACGCCATTTCATTCCCCGTTACACCACAAACCATTCCCTCTTTAATGTATGGGCTTTGATGGAGGGCATATGCAAGAGTCGGATGTAAAGCTCACACACACACACACACACACACACACACACACACACACACACACACACACACACACACACACACACACACATCTGGTCTGTGAGTCAGAGACAGGTTGGAGTCAGACTGTACGGATAGACAACGTCAGACCTATTTCTAATCCTATTTGAGGTTTTATGTTTCATGGTTTCAATTAAATAATCTCATGGGTTAAAACCAGACGGGAGATCATAAAACAATTGTTTTGTTTTTTATTTGGGTTTTTTCTCTTTAAGCCAGCTGGTCCAGCTCTGACTGTCATGTTACGCAATACATTACTTCCGATGGGTGGAATTCACTGGGGCCTTTTGGGACTCGTGCTCCCTCGATGTGACAAGAACAAGGGACACTAGCAAAACACAGAAATTGTCCAAATAGTGTTTTTGCATTTTGGCAAAAAAAACTTGGGAGGCTGGTAAGTCAGGAGGGCAGGGAAAATCAGTTCCAAAAAAGGCAATCGCAGTTTATACACTCAGGTAATATCAAAGTACTTAAAATAGAAGAGATCATTAAAAACAAACCAACGAAACCCCCAATAATACTGAAAAGCTTTTGATTATGGTATGGTATTCAAACCTCACCTTTCACCTGTGCCAAGGACAAGTTAGTGAGATAAACTTAATTTCAATGAAATTTGATGTGGGTTGAAAAACAAGTGATTAATTTTGGTGTAGATTGAGACTTTTTTTCTTCAAAAGATTGTTTAGTGAACAGCTTCCACTTGGCTTGTCATATTTTTTACTGCACTTTGAAAACACCTCCATTACAAAAGAAACTGAAAAAATTCAACAGTCATATCTATTTTTTTCTTTTTTATTCATTAATTATTTTCATGTCATTTATGGTAGTGGGAGATTTTTTTGCCATTTGTATTGGGCGAGTAGCTCTCATTGGAATGAATAAGCCACCATGTTTAGATTCATAATCTGTTTAATACGTCCATGATTTGAAAGCAGATATGCGTTGAAGCTGATCTGTTTGGATCCAAAACGCAGTGAATTTCGGATGCAGATGACTGCACATGTTATTAGATACTGTGTGCGGTGTTATGCCAGGTGAAATACTGATTACAA
This sequence comes from Maccullochella peelii, assembly GCA_002120245.1. NCBI lineage: Eukaryota > Metazoa > Chordata > Actinopteri > Centrarchiformes > Percichthyidae > Maccullochella > Maccullochella peelii. The sequence goes on from LKNJ01000864.1 coordinate 20,053, forward strand.
TACCTGCTACCTGGACTCGTCTCTGGCCTCTGCTCTCATTTCACTTTTCTCAATTCAAGAATCTTAACTGGCACAGTATGATAACATGTAGGAACATCATCGTTTTGACTCGACTCATTCCTCAGCTGGCTGACTTCTTCAGTGTGTGGCAAGTAGCTACACGAGCACACACAAACACACTCCACCCAGCTTCTCCCACCCACCCTCTTCTCTCTATCATCCCAGCTGTGAAGTGTCATCAGAGATGACTGACAGCCAAACTGAGGCAGCATGAATATGAATGGGAGTGTGAATATGAATATGCAGATGAGGAGGGGAGACAGTTTGCCTGCTGTCTTCTCTTTAAGACAGATCTGTCAGAAAGTGACGGCTGTCATCCTTCACCCGCACTACTTAAGATAAGACTGGCCCACTTACTGACCTGATGGGAGAGGAAACGTACGGTGTTGCGTCAGACTAAGGCCAATGCCAGAGTGAAGCACTGCAGTATGTGTAAAAACACAGGTTAGATATGGACCAAATTCAGTTTTTATTTTTGTTGAGTACAGTTAACATCAGCTGCAACATAATGATTAACTGTTCAGATCATTTATAGGCATTTAAAGTGACAAGGAAACAGCATTGCTGTGTCTTTTATTCATAAGATGAGACATTGTGCAGGGAGGGACTATTTAAAAGTAGCTCAGAGGAACACTAATTGTTGTAGCTGGTGAAGCAGCAACAAGTTCTTAAAGTCGCAAATCTTTAAAATTGATAAATTGTAGCCTCTAGGATGCAGCCATTATGTGCCAAACAATAAATGTAAGAAAAGCCACTCTGTTTTTATGTCAGCTAAATTTGTGAGATTGTAGGTTTGTGTAACAATGTACCGTAAGAATTTCCCAGAAATAAATCTCATGGCATTTAGATGTCAAATTCAGATGCAAACCTGCCCCCAAAACCCAATACCTGTAACTGCTTCTTTCAAATCTCTTGGATCTCACATTTGTAATTTACTAAAATCAAACATCAACAAAGACCACACAATCAAAAAAGCCTGACAAACACTTTTCTTTATATGACAGCTCAAGAAATTCAGGGTGAGACAACACCTCCTGCTCTGTTTCTACACTGCACTAATTAATAGTTTTCTTACATCATCAACAGTGTGGTACAAACCCACAAAAAAAGTCCAGCGCTTTGTCATTTACCCATAACTATATATTAAAGAAATGGATGCTCCCTTTGCTCATACTTAAGCTTAATCCGATCGGTGATCTTGCAGGCATTCTTGTAATTTAAAGTTTGGAAATTGGCTACCAATGGTTACTTGGAACAAACCACCATTTAGTGATGATTATAACTTTGTAATGTGCCACTTCTTCCTGCTACCTGTTGGTGCGAAAACGTTTCTATATACAGTATACTTTATACATAAACACACTTTGAACACCCTAATGCCACGTGGACTTTGGACATTTTCTGTTTGCTGTCTTGGAGAAGATTTGAAAAGCAGGTTGATAATCCACAACATTCATATTTCGATAAATGTGTTTTCATATTCTCCACTGCTGATTCAGTGTCAAGTCGATCTGTCTTGGGAGAAAATCCTCCAGTTGACAGGAAGGGATGTGTTTTACATATTTGTTTAGAATACACAGAAGAAGAAGAAGAAGAAGTGGGTAGCATGAGTGGTGATAGCAACCATTACTGAATTGACAAAGAAAAGAGCACCACCTATAGAAACTCTAACTTCATCAATGGAAAATCACTAGTCTTGGGCCTTTTTGCAATTTTGATGACAGGTTTGAACTTTTACCTTGTATTTTATGCCGTTAATGTGTATTTTTTCTTTTTCTACAGTGAGATCAATCATCTGGAGTCAGGTCTGCTGGTGGAGGTGTGGAATAAAGGTTTGATCTGGGACACTATAATCGGCACAGCACTGATACCCCTGGACACCATACAGCAGTCTGACGAGGTAACACACTTCCAGCACAAACACACCCTCATCATTTCATCCTTACGCACATCCACACAATGTTAATGTTTAATTGTATTAGTAACACAAAGAGGGAATTTCGAACTAAAAACACTAACTTTGAAAAACACTTAATTGATCTGATTAACTCGGACTGCTGAAGCTTCATATTTGCTTCAGACAAACTTTGGAATATATTTTTCCACAGAACAAAGACTGGGCTTTGGAAAGAGGGGTTGACTAATTTGGAGAGGGACCTCTTAATGGCCAGCATGAACAGGAGGAACGCTAACAGCAACCAATAACTGTTTCAATGTACAAATGGCCACCTGACTAATGTTTTAAGACAGAATTGAAAAATTGTGAACCTATCCTTTATTCAGTTTTTCAAGGTACATAAAGCAGGTTTAGAATGTCATGTTCATGACCTTCATGACTTGATACACAACTATTTCTGTAAATATCTAGAAACTTTTCCAGTGGCTGCATGATGATGACGTTTTGATCAAAGAAATACTGTAGTTTTTTGAATCCCTTGCAGCGTAATTTAAATCATTTGATCAATCAACAACCAATCAGATGCCATCACTGGCCATTTTGGATAATGCTGCATTTATGCCAGCTGGAAGACGTACCGTTGTAACGTCCTGGGAGTATTCTTGCCTTCTTCCTAGATGGTTACCTCCATTGCTAGCCCCATTATTACACCCTGGATAATTGGGAATGTGGCCTTAATTAGCTAGTTTTATCATGTTATATGCTTATAGCTGTCCACAAGATAAAACAAACAAACACACTATGTAGGCTATATAGCTACTTTTTAACCAACTGAATTGATTATATTAATGTTAATATTAGATTTTATTTGCATTGAACTGATGGTGGCACTGGCTATGGCCATCAAAATGTCACAAACCAGTGCTGTTTTGTTTGTTGACACATGCTGTTCTTTTCACCAAGAGGGAGATACATTGCGTTATGTCAGAAATTCTCTGTATGTCTGTTTATTGAAGTCTCGTATGATGTGTCGTGAATGTGGCATAAAGACATAGTCTTTTCAAAAATAATATGTCACAGCTTGCCCCACAATTACTATACCTTAGCAGCAGGAAGTAGAGAGGCAGAGAAAGTGGCGTCGTCTTCCACCTCGCCAGCCCTCGTTATAGGCTGTTGTGTTTGTACTGATGGATGAGCGTTAAAATAAATAAAATAAAATAAATAATTTTATACAGGACGGGCTACTTAGGCTGCTTAAGCTCAGAACAACCCTTAGAATAAACACACACACACACACACACTCACCTTCCACCTGCCAGTGCTTACTTATTAAATACCATCTTTACCTGTCAGCTAAGTCTTAAAAAGGACTCAGAGGTTGCCAGTTAGAAGCAGTTGCCAACTCATTTTACCGTGCTGTGGGCAGGCTTGTCTCGCCTCTAGACCTCATTACTTTTTTGGAGTTTTAAAGCGAGGCAACGCATGTGTAGTCATTAATAATGCAGCCCCCAAATGTTTGACTTCTCCCCACAGTTTGAAGCAAAGTAAATGCTCACCGCCATTCTATCACGGTCTGAACTGCTGGTGTTGTTCCTCGCTTCTTCATTTTCTCATCTTTGCTCAGGTTTATTGAATGGCATTCCTCCTCAGCCCACCCCAGCCCTTAATTACCATGATGGCGCTTTTGAATCTCAGTGAGTAAATGTTTCTTCTGTTTTGTCTTCCTTCCTTACCTCTTGACCTCTTTCTTTCTCTTTCTCTCTTTCCCTCTCCTCTCTCCGTGTTTCTCTTTTTCAGGAGGGACCAGGAAAGTGGACGTCTCTTGACTCGGAGGTGTTAATGAGGGAGGATGAGATCTGTGGTACCACCAACCCAACTCCACACCAAGTGCTGCTGGACACCCGCTTTGAGGTGCCCTTTGGTATGCATATGTTCACAAACACACATTTCCTCCAAAAAAAATCACACACAAACACATACAGCTTAAAAAACCTGATAGTTTAGCATCCTTGGCTGAGTGGTCTAACTACCATTTTCATCTCCATGACCACACGGTAAGAACTAAAGAAGGGAATCAAAAAATAAAAACATAATTGTCCCTTAATATCCTAACAGAATATAGCACTGCAGCCTAATGATCTTCCAACAATATTAGACGGCAATCTCTAACAACTTGTATGATAAACCTTGAATACTGATAATGGATAAATTATTCATGCATTATCACTTTTTATGTTAACAAAATGACAAGCTCTGATTGAGCTCAGATTGTAAAGCCCCTTGAGGAAAATTTGTGATTTGTGACATTGGGCTATATAAATAAAATTTACTTGACTTGATTAGTACTATATAAGCGATATTTTAGCTACTATCGATGTAGAACCTTACAAAAATAGTCAGTGCAAAACACACAAAGCCAAGGGATGTTAACTGCGTATTAAACATGACAAAATTGCGGTGCATAGGCTAATATAGCAGTCTTACTAGCTTACACACACTTGCACTCAAATTTTGTGAAAATATGAAAATACATTACTATGTCACTCTATATCAAACACACTATGGATTAAAATACTGATAAAACTGGGTGCCTTTATCAGCCACGTGCTAAACAAACAAAGTACAACATTTTCCTTTGTTTGGAAGACACATACCGTGGGAACATCCTTTTTACTGTGCGTTTACGCCTCCTACCAGCATTTTACCTTCTAATAAAGAACTCCAGTCATCATAATATAACTAAAAGTAAAAATAATAACACAGCCTTAAGAAAAATATCTATGAGAAGAATAAACATCAAATTCCTTGAATATACACTTATTAAACTAAAAGTAATTTACAGATAGCTGGTTTGAAATATATGATATATGATATTTCCTTGTACCAGATCAGACTCCAACCAAGAAACCCCCCTTGTGCCTTTCCCCTTCCTCTGCGTGGCTCTCATACTCACCTGATGTCAAGATGGCACTGGTTCATGCTGCTGTCCACTCGCCTTGACACAAAAGTCATGGACTGAAGATGGAGATAAGATAGTGGTTTCCCTTTTTTTAGCCAACTTTGACAAATCCTTTAAATATGAAGTTTAAGCAATTGACATCCAGTTTACAACATAATCAATAGTGAGTTGCATCTTTTTGGTCATCACTTATCACAATGAGTCATACTGAAACACATTCACAAGTACCTGTTAACAGTATAACCGAGGGGGTTTTATTTTTAAATTCAGTGTGACCTACACTTTCCGAGGATACCATTATCTGCGATGTCCAACTGAATAAATGTTCATAAATCTGCCTAGAAATCATAAAAAAGACACTCCTTGTAACTCCAGAACTTGCCTGAGAATCATCACATTTTTAAGTTTTCTTCAGTATCAAAGTAATCCAGTGATAGTTATTTGTACATCCATTGGTACATTGCAAACAGGAATTACTAATAGCTAATTCGGTAAAAACCTGTTTACATCCCCCAAAACAATATTGGAACTGTAGTTCAAAAACTTGGAGCATTATTATCTACCAAATAGAAGACAAAGAATAATAATAATAGGACAAAAGCCATTAATATTAACTATCAATATTTATATAGCGTTTACTGTGCTCACAATGTCTTTTTCCAGCTGCCCAATACAGTGTCGCACCAACATGGCAAAGTGACTGTTAATTACGTTTAAAACTGTGGACACAAATTAACATTACAATGTTTAGATTTGAAACTTTAGACTTGGACTTAGACATGTAAGATAGATTGTAGAAATATACAATTCTAACTGTTTTCACTGTACTCCCAAAATATTAATGACTGACTAACACATTTTTTATTTGGGTACATGGCAGAGACCGTAGCCAGGCTTTTACATTTTCCCTATTCTCGTCTTTTTCTCTTCTTCTACCCTAACTTCTTCTTTCTCTGGCTTTGGGGAGGACCTGTGAGGCCCCTGAGGTGGCTGTTGATTCTATTTCTGGACCCCCCAAAAGGAAATCTCCTCATCAGCAATTAAACACACATGATTATAAGATGGGAGCACATCAAGCAGCGTGGATGGGATAAGACAGGAAGGGATAGGGACCATGGAGGAGAGGCGACTGAGGGAAGGGTGGAGCTACAGTGCCTGTGGAATTTCATTTCTTCTTGCACTTTGCCTCACATTCTGTGTTTTGCGCTCTCCTTCTTCCTCCATTATTTACTTTCTCTCTTCATCACCCCTACCTTAATCCTACCATCCATCCTTCCTCTTATCCCTCCATCCCATGTCTCAGTATTTCCTCCACTTCCCCTCTTTCACTACCCTCTCTTGCACTCTTCTCCACATATTTTCCTTTCACTCTTTTTCAATTGTTCTCACTTTCAATCCATCTATTTCTTCTGTCCAATCCTTCTGTCCAGATATCCCAGAAGACGAGGCTCAGTACTGGACCAGTAAACTGGAGCGGATCAACACCATGCGGATACATGACGAGGTAAGTATTTACCCTTGGTGTCACAGTAGAGGTTAATAGCATTCTGGTCTTTGTGTGTAAAAACATAATATGAATCATAAAAACTTTAAAAAGGTGCTTTCCTCTCTCATGCCTTTACTGTATCCTGCATCCGTCCATACTGCAGAAAGCCAGAAAATAAATTTGCACTGACAAGTCACTGTACCAGATCACTCTCTGTATTTTCTGGGAAAAAATAAAAATACATAATAAACTGTTCCCCCTTCTGGAGCTGAAGAGCAGCAGAAGTTCAGCGAATATGCAATAGAAAGTGAATTTTCTATAGTGTAAAACTGACAGGAAATGTTTGCAGGTTTCATGGGAGCAAGAAATAATGCATCTCAAATCTCTAAAGTTTTGTTTTCATTTAAGTAATTTTACACTTTAAAAAGATGGTTTGTCATTTATGCACAGACTCTGATTCTGTATGCTTTTGAGAGCATTTTCCTTATTTATTTAGTTTTTACCAAATATTATGTCACAATGTGTACCCTTCTCAGTGATGTTTCAGATTGTGTTGGGTCTCTGCTGCCATCTAATGGAAAAGTATAGTTATTACATCACAGAAGATCTGTAAATACTGTATTCACATGTGCCTTGTTACTATTAAATCATTTTGATTCAGTTGTCCACCACTGACCCCCGCACAATTACTCTTTGTCTTCTCCTTTTTCGTTCATATTTTTCTCTTGTGGCAGTATCCACTGCAGGAAGAGGTCCAGAGAAGACGATTGGCATCTGTGCCCTCTCAGTGCTGTGAGTATAAAAGTAAAAATTTGGCACAACACATTCATGCCATAGCACTTTCACATGTATGTTTGTGTTCTGTGGGTCCTTTGTTCACTAATGTGTCATTCCACACTGATGACTTTGATTTGGACAAAAAATACTTTTCCTCCTCATTCCTCCTTGTGGAAAAGACAGAACAACAAAATGCATTAGCAACTTGACTGATGAGTCAAGTTGCTAATGTGTTATGTCTTTGACACATATATTTAAACCTATTTCAGTGCCAGCTTATAGTAAAATCGAGTCCCCACTGATTTCTAAAAAATCAAGCTTGCTGTTGCACGCTAAAGAGGATTTTTGGATGCACCAGCCACTGTTAATGCCAGTTATGAAGAGCTCCTGCCTGTTGAGCACTAAAATACTTTTTCCCATAGCTGTTTTGTTACTTCAATGTTGATCACTCATACTACGTGAAATTAACTCAGTCATCACATTACTTCATGTGACTTCTTCACATTGCTTCACTTAATTCTTATTTATCTCATAATGCTATTGCCATTCACCATTTCCATCAAGCTTCACAGATTTGGGTGTTTTCAATCCCATTACATGTTGCATACTCATTTGGCCATCACCAGTTACAGTTACTGGTTTGAGTCTTCAGTAATGACGTTCACTTTTCTTCCTGACTTCTTTGAACACTTGCCTCCATGCCACCAGGCAGTTGGAGTTATTTCGGATGGAGTGACCAGCAGAGTATGTATAGTGGTTGTGTTTTTTTCCCCTGTGACTTGTCATTGACTCCACTTCTGCATGGTACAGGACTGCTCTTTTCTTTTTAAATAAGGAACACTGCATGTTTGGTCTGAATCCTTTGTTTGTCTTTGTTGCATTTGAAATTTCACGTTCTTGTTTCCTCCTGTTTGGAATACAAAGTGAATATGTGGGTGCCAATTTTGTTGACATGTGGCATTTGGAGTTACATTAATTTGTTACATTAATCCAATTTCTTACTGTTTATACCATTGTCAGCTTGGTGTTTATGATTTGTTTATGACAAGAGGGAGCTGTTTATTCAAACAAATGTTATTGTTTGGAAGTCTTCCTTACATCATAGCTGTGTCCTTAGCAGCCTGCCTCTCAGATTAAACCTCTGAGTATGAGCAGTGACATACTGTATGACAATGGTGCAGATGTGACTTTTGTATGAATCGCCTTTTTAACTCTTTCCTGTTTATTCAGAGTTGCACTTTGGCTCTACTATGTACTTACAATGGCAGGTCTGCAGTACAAGGGGATGGTGGAAGCAGGATAAAGTTTCACAGTATTTATGAGCAGTGAGCAGACTGTCTAATATTTAGGTCTACCAGAGGGCTATTCTATCACATTAAACAATTGAGTGAACAAGAGTATTGTCTGAAAATCTATTGGAGGTCTTAGTTTCCTGTATATTTTGAAAGTTATCAATTAATTTATTTTTGAAATGATCTTGTTTGTGTTTTACTTAACTGTTTGTGTCTTTGCCCAGCTTTCGATGACCATGATAGTGCAATGGATGACCGCGATAGTGACTACCGCAGTGAAACTGGCAACAGACCTCCACGGTTCCACAACACCTCCCAGACAAATTCGTCAGTGCACCAGTACCCTATAGGACGCAGGGTCCAACATCAAACCCTGTTCAGGGAGTCTGACTCTATACAAAGCTATGAGCTAGACTATAGAGAAATGAGGGGGCCCAGGTAAACACACACCCACTAACAGACACACATAGCAAACCCACAACTCTCTGCCTTCATCATTGCAGAACCACTTGAGAACCATTTGTATTCCTGCATATGTGCTCTTTGCTTTGAGGAGTCACAAAGTTACCAAGAGGAGCAGAATCCATTGATAGAGGTTTTAAAACACTTATTTGTCTTTAAAAAGGTCCCATTTGAAAGCAGAAGTGGCACAGCCTTAGATAGTTGTTCTCTAGAACATGCAACACCTGTAGCATTACTGGATGCAGTAATTATTTCTGTTGTTGATGTCATATTACTGTCTAATTAATTTAAAACTGTTAATCTGTTGCTTCTACCAGTTTACAGATTGTCGGATATAGATATTTTCATCATGTAAACAATTAAGTACGGGAAAATAAAATCTATGACAGAATTAGAGAAAAAGCGGTAACAGCACTATTACACTATTTAGCCTATCAAAACATTGACATACAATCAGCAAACAGCTGCAATTTACTTTCACTTAAATATTAATAATCAGCAGCACAACTTTGTGACAAAAAAGAGGACTTATGAAATTTTGCACAGTATCAAACAAAATACGTTTCCTTCCACATGTGTACTTGGCTTTTTTCATTTGCTATTTCTTTACTTGCATGAACACTTTCTTTGCATGATCTGCTGTTTTTGATTCGTGTCTTGATTAATTTCTCTTTCTTTCTTTTTCTTTGCATCGTGTTCCATTGCTTCCTATATGGCACTTTTTTTTCCTTGAATCCAGGCGATCAAACAGTAAGGGTGGAGTAAGAATAATCCCTGTTGACTCAGGTATGGGTGTGGAGGATTGGGAGAATAAATATAAAGTGCCTGACTCAGGCGTCTTGGATGATTACTTGGACGCTGAGCAGAAAATGTGGGAGGACGAAGATAAAAGCATCATCTACCGGATCAGTGACAACTCTTCTGAATCCAAAGGTAGCAGGTTCTATCAGACAGTAGAATGTGATGCACTATCCCCTGAGGATCCAGAGGAGCCGAATGGCAGGCCACACAGACAGAGGCATGGCTTTGGTAGTGGAGAAGTACGGTTAGTTTATAAGGAAGCCGGCAGCTTTGAGGATGAATCGTCCCCTCCTGAAATTGATATAATTCCCTCTGTGAAACAGCAACGACAGCAGGCAGACAGAGAAGGTCTACTTTACAAGACCAGACTATGGGCCAAAACTGCCTTAGAGGACACACTTGAGAGCTATGCAGCTTTTCGCGAAGAGGAGGCTGCCCGGGAAGAGGCTTCAAGGATCAGGGGGAGGAGTGAATATGGCTCAGTTGGTTCAGATGAGATGCAGTATTCCTTTGGATCTGAGGACGAATTAGATGAGCTGACATTTACTGAGGGGGATGCTAGTTATGAATATGAAAGTTACTACTACCCTGGCAAGTATATGTCACCTTTTGGAGGACAAGGCTATTCAAGCAAAGGAAGAACAAGTTGTGGACAAGATCCTATATTGTCTCCTGTAGAGGAGCCAAGTGATGAATATGTAGATGCAATGGATGAACTTCAAAGCTTAGTTCACTCAGTGTCTGAATACCTGGCTGTAAAAGAGGAGGAGATCAACAACTATGAATCAATGCCTAAACCAATTAGAAGGAAACTCCCAGCACTGCCAACAGATACTAAAATTGTGCAACCTGGGGACAGTAATAGCAATGAAGTCAAACCTGAAGTTATGGAGGACAATGCTGTTGAACAGGGTATAGCTGGAGTAAAGAATGCCATGAGCTCATTATTCAGTACAATCACAAGATCAAAGTCTACCACTGAGGTGGAAGCCTCTGGTACAACTCCAACCCCCCAACCACCACAGGGAGACTCTGGTATTTCAAAACTGCTCCCTTTGATCCCTAAAGCTAGTACTGAAGCCACAGAAACCTCTGGTACCACTGCAACAGATCCAACTACCTCCCATGCGTCACCCCAACCTGAGTCTGGCATTTCAAAGCTGCTTTCGTTTATTCCCAAAAGTGGTGGTACTTCCCCCCCAGTAGCCATAGTTCCTCCTGCCTCTCAGGAGCCCGCAACAGAAAAAAAGTTTTCCCTTCAGTCACTTTTGCGATTTCAATCCTCTGAATCCAGTCGGCAAGCTGACACTGATCAGGTGTCAACACATGTTGGCACTGGGGCACAAGGCAGTGCAACCACTGCTAACCAACCCACATCTGGATTTGAATCCATGTTAGGAAGGCTTAGTCCTTTAAGACTTTTTTCCAGTGCACCGCCATCTAGAGAGCCATCACCTCAGCCATCAGAGCAAAGAAATGAATCTGCTGCAAGCAATGAATCCCAGCAAGGGTCTGTAAACAGAGCCACAAGTCTGAATAGAGAGGGCTCACAAACAGAGCAACAGTTATCAGGTGAGACGAGACCAGGTTCAGGAAGTGGATCAGTTGATCTTTTGCCAGATACAGGAAGTGGGTCAATTGAGTTGTTGCAAGAAACGGGAAGTGGATCAGTAGAGCTTCTTCCAGAGACAGAGTCATCTGGTGAGCTACCTGATATTCAGCAAAGAAGAACTTCTGCAATTTCTGAACCAAAAACTGAAAGCAGTTCAGATGAAACAGGATTCTTCAGTCCTTTTAAGAAATCTCTTTCTACCCTCATATCAACAGTTCCTCCTGAAAATTCCTCGCAGACTGACACCAAGCCTGCAGAGGAGTCATTTTTAGGCAGCAAACTCAAAATTCCATTTTTCTCCTCTGAAAATATTTCCACAACAGCCCCACCAAAAATAGAAGGAGGTGTGCTCTCAGGGATTCTTAAGTTTGCATCTGGTGAAGATGACAGTGCCCCACCAAAAAGTCCATCCCCCAGCCCTACAAGAACTCCCTCTCCAAGTCGTGCTGCACTTCTTGAAAGTGTACCAAAAGGAAACACAGAAACTGGCTGGTTTTCAAACCTGTTTAAAGTAGCCCCAGGTGAACCTGCTAAGGAACCTGCAAAACCACAAATGACTCCCACTGTGACGCTAACCAAACCTAGTGGTCAAACTGAGCCACATATTGAACAAATGGTGCCTGAAACCACAGAGAGCACTGTCTGCAGAACAGAACAATTGTCTCAAGAGCAAACACTGTCTGAAAAAGATCCCCAGTGCAAGATGGATGCCCAGCCTGAAGCAGATGTCACATCTAAAGATCAGGGTCCTCCATTGCCTGAGGAACAGGCCAGATCACAACCACAAGCCTCACATGCTCAAGGAATTCTTTCTGGATTGTTGAAACTAGAATCAACAGAAGATGCTTCTTCTGACAAGAAATCCCAGGGAGGGGATAGTCAGCCTCAACAAGGTGGGCTATTTTCAGGCCTATTTTCATCACCTTCCCAGTCTTCTCCCCAAACACAACAGTCAGGAGGACTGTTGTCTGGATTTTTAAAATTTGCCTCTGATAATGTTTCTACTCCTACAAATCAGTCACTGTCAACATTGCCAGGAGGCCAAATGCCAACTCAAAGGCAAGGGCTATCTGCTGCTGCACAGCCACCTACTGGAGGACTCTTATCTGGGCTCTTGAAAAAGGCTACAGACACAGTGACTGGGTCTCTGCCAACTCAGTCCAGTCAAGAGTCACAACCAGATGCACCAGACCATACAGCGAAAATGGAAGCACCTGAACAAGACTTGAGTCAAGGGACCACCCCTCGTACTCAGTCAACAGGGATTTTGTCAGGATTGATTAAATTAGGTTCAACAGAAGCACCTCCCCCTGACAAAGGTCAACCTGACCAGCAACCAATACAACCTAAAGCCTCAGATCAACAACCAAACCAACAGCCTGAACAAAGAACAGAAAAACTACCTCCAAAAGCAACAGCAACAATGCCTCAATCTAGTGGATTGTTTGGGGGTTTGTTGAAACTCACAGAAACCGTTTCCCAGCCACCAAAAGGACCTACACAATCTACACAACCAAATCAGCAATCAGGTAATATGTTGTCTGGACTTTTTAACAAGATCGTAGAACCCAATCCTACTACATCTCAGCTACAATCAGAGTCTGATGCTCAAGAGACTAACCAACAACCAGCACAGCAAACACCTCCTCAACAAGGAGGCTTCTTCTCAGGTCTTTTTGGAATTGGGGCCCAAGACTCTGCTCCTGCAAACCCAGCCCAGCCCTCACAAAACCAGCAACAGAGTGGCCCATCTAGGCACCAACCTAGTCAGCAACCAGGCAATAGACAAAACCTACAACAGCAAAACCAAGTCCCTCCACAACAGCCCCCCAGTAATCCTGGAGGGATGCTCACTGGATTATTAAACAAAATTGCAGATGCAGGCACCCCACAGTCTACAGTGGGGAGTAAACCAGAGCAGCAACAGGCACAAAGAGCAGGCCTTCAGACAACCCAGCAACCACCTAATCAACAGGGAGGCTTCTTCTCTGGGCTATTTTCAGTGGGCCCTACTCCTCTAGCACAGCAGCAGCCACCTGTTAGTCATCCAAACCAGCAGCAACCCCAACAAGGTAGCAGACAGCCTCTGCGGAGGCAAAACCAGATACCTCCACAACCCGCTGCCTCTGCACCAGAGCCACAGCAGGGTGGACTGTTTTCTGGGCTTTTTAATAAGTTAGCATCTACAGATAATGCACCACAACAGGCCAGCCCACAGACTGGGTCTCAACAGGGCAATAAATCAAACATTGTTGGAGCTGGTCATTCTGCAGGTCAACAATCGTCTCAACCCAGTCAGCAAGGAGGATTCTTGTCTGGTCTGTTTGGTCAGACGTCACCTCAACACCAGCAACAGTCTGGGAAAATGGCAAGTCCTCAACATACAGCAACCCAACAGCCTAGTCAAAGTGGAGGCTTGCTTTCAGGTATTCTGAAGCTTGCATCTGGTGAAAATGTACCAGAGGAACGACAGTCACCTCAACCTTCTCAGGCAGGTCAACCATCTTTTAAGTCAGGGCAAAATTCAGCCCAGTCTGAATCTGGGGGATTATTCTCTGGCCTGATGAACAAAATTTCAGGTACTGAACAGTCATCATTACCTTCTGATCAGGTGAACCTTCAAACAACACAGCAACAACATCAGCCACGTACAGGACAGGGGCGACCACAGATTCAGAGAACCAAACCAGTAGAGATGCATTCCTCCCAAGATGTGGCCACAGATAAGGATTTAAAAGGTCCAGCTCAAAAACGTTTCCTTTCAGGTCTTTTTAGTGTCACAGATGAGTCATCATCAAAGACACAGCAGCCATCAACCCCTCATCTTGGGAAGGAGGAACCAAAAACCAGCACAAGTGGCACATCTCCAGGTTTGTTATCCAGCATTTTCAAAACAGGCCCCAGTGACAGTAGCACTTCAGCTCCTGGAAAGGAACCTGAAAAAAGCGTTCTTGATCGTTTACTACCAAAGAGTAAGGAGGATATCCCTTCAAGTACAGCAACACTCACAACTGCTGTTGTTACATCTACTCCAGTTGTTGATACCCATAGAGAACCTCTGCAATCTCAGGTTTGGCAAGATCCTACAATTTCCTCAACCCAGCGATATCTTGAGGAAATTCAGCGTCTCTTGTATGGGACAGCACATGAGTATGGTTACAAGGATCTTTTATACAATTTTACAGAACATGGTGTTATTCCACCAGAGCTATATGAGCATCAGTGTCTCATAGAAGCTCTTCTGTGGCAGCAACTCAATGATTATTCCCTTGCTGAAGCCCTTGCCACTCAAGTTCAGGAACACTCCCAGGCATGCCAAGGGCATATACCACCAAAGGTTAGAGCACCTCAATTGGAGAATCACATATGGTTAAATCCTATAGAAATGGACATCAGTGACTTCTATGTACCCTCACATCCTTGGAGGGATACTGTTGCCCAGCTTTTTGAGAACAGAAATCGCTTTCTTGAGCCAGATGAAGATCTAGTTTTGTTTGACATGAGTTGCAGAGACAAGAAACCCTGGAGTAGCTGTGACCATTTGAATGATCTTGACAGGAACAGAAAACCTTGGATTGTTGGAGGTAGTGCTCTAAATTTGGCCATGGAAAAAACAAAGACACGGTTAAACAGATGTCAGTCGCTTACAGAATGCAGTGTACAGGAATTCAGCAAAAAAAAAACTGGTGTTAGCAGTGATGTAAAAGATGAAGACTTTGGTTTGAAATCAGCAACTGAGTTTTTAAAACGACTTGCCACAAAAAAGGGTCCAATGGATTTAACACGTGGTGCTATGGATTTAAGCAGTTCTGCAGGGGCTACAGGTGATGTGGATGATGAAATGCTCTTTGAGGATTCTGAGTGGTATCAACAATGGCTTTCACTATTGGAGCAAGGGTTATGGTGGCCAGCTGATGCTGGGGACTGTGGATATTATGTTTATACAGATGAGGAATACATTTATTCCCTTTTAACTGACAGAGCTGGTAGACACCTGTATGCCTGTGCTGCACCAGAGGATGTACAAGCTCTAGGAAATATCACTGAAAATATTGCTAACATTCTGAAACAAAAAGAAAAAGTCACCCTTTGTGGTTTTAAAATCCCCCTCTGCACCGAAGATAAAGCTTTCTGGATTCCAGGCCAGCAACAGAATAAATTAATGCTTTCAGATGCACCCATGGACCTAACTTCTGCCCTTACAAAAGGTGAAAAAATAATGAACATGAATTTGGAAAGCTTCTCTCAGATGTTTACGGAATCTATATCTTCTCAAGCAGATCAGCCTGTGGATTTTACTGTGTACAAGCTTAAAAAGATCAAGGTGGAATCAGTACAAAATAGTTATAGCTGTCAAGAGAAGCCAGTGGAGGCAGATGATCTTACTTTAAAGTCACTGAAAGGGGGAAATGGAGGGCCATACTGGAAGAAACAGGGGCTAAAAGATGTGCTTACACTCTCACCTGCACCTTCTCCAAGGTGCTATTCAACACAAATCTCTCCAAACAGACATTACCCAATTCCTGAAATCAAGATTGTGCATGTACCTGCAGACCAACCAAAAGAAAAGTCAAGCTCCATATTTTCAGATATTGGAGGAATCACTGGAATGTCTCCTAACACTTATGCAAGTAAAGCTGATAAACTGTCATCCTCAACACCTGCTACATCATCATCAGTGTCTAGCAAGGTTTCAGAGACTTCAAACATTTCCAGAAATCTTCCTGAGACTCCATCAGCTTCAAAAATACCAGGATTTGTACAGTCAGGAAGGAAACTGCCTACACCACCAACTGTTACTAAAGCCTCTTCAGCACTTTCAGCACAGGCAACTTCAGTTAGGAGTTTACCCACTACATCTACTACAACTGTGGCTGTGCCTTCTGTTTCTCCACAGAGACCCCAGCTTGCAAGGCAGTCATCTCAGGTAGACAAACCCAGAGTATTATCACAAGCAAATAAGACTACAGTCACAGGGATGTGTGACTTTAACAAAGTCAGCAGTACTTTAACAGTGGACCAAATGTCCTCCCTGTCTCAAAAGCAGCCACAAGATTCATCTCAGGTATTTACACCTCAGTTACATATACTGAATGACAGCTCAATTACATATAATGAAGCCCACCTTTACAACAGAAATCCTAACTTTGGCACTCCTATTGACCCTCAAATATGCAATAAAGTCCTAGATTTTTCTGCCAAAATTAATAAAAACAGAAATATCAAACAAAAAGATGCAACAGATGCCAACATAGAATCTACACAAAAAAATGAAGTTGTTGACTTTACAAAGTACAAATTGAAAAGATTTAAAGAGAAAAAGCAGATGGATACTAAGGCAAATGTGGATTTGACTGACAAGACCACAATTGCTGTAGATTTTACTAAACAGAATGAGGAAGAAGAAGTTGAATGGCCTAATTCAGAATATCCCACTGTGGGCACATTACAGCAAAGTCCAAGAGTTTCAATTCTGAGAACAGTTTATCAGACCAACTATAGGCCAGTTGATCAACACAGCAAATCAGAGAGAAGATTGTCCAGTCCCGAGGTTAGAGTTGGCCATACCTCTTCTACAATCCATATCCAAAGACCACTAGCCTCCCACAGTACCTCTATAACTGAGACAAACCAAACTGATGTTACAGCCTCTGGAAAAAGTGCAAAAGTCATTTCAACCGAACCGTCTCTTACATCATCTGATGAATTACCAAAGAGTTCTGACCCTAACATAATGTTTCCAGCAGCAAGAAGCTCTTCAATTACTATTTCCAGTAAAACATCTAGCCTTGATGGAGGTCTCAAACAACCTGCAAAAATGGGATCACAGCAACCTGTATGTACCTCACCTTTAGTAAGCCCTGTTATGAGAAAACAGGTGGACCCTCAGGGACAGCAACTTAATTCTTCGTTCAATGTACATCGAAAGATGCAGCAAAGCCCACCAATAATTGGTTTTAGACAGCAGATTCCTGTTGACAGTAAGAGAGCAAATTTTACCCCTCCTTCCAATGGGTTAAGTGGATTAGCTCAGCAATATCAGGAGACAACTGCACCAGCAAACTCAATTAAAGCTATATTAGATATGTCTGCCAAAACACCAGCCCAGCAGATGCCGCAAACTGTTGTGCCATCACAGGATCCTTTCTGTGAGGCACTGTCATTGACAAAGAAAAAACCTTTACCCTCTGAGGAGGCAGAAACAAGTTCTAGTCATCATGCATCTATTGACTTGTCATGTAGAGGAGAATCTCCAGAGCCTCAGGTACAAACAACAGAGCATATTCATTCACTACCTGTTAAGGAATATCATTCTCATACTGTTACAGGTAATCAGGTAAAATGCTGTGTTAGGAAAGAGGAGATTCCATCTGGTAGTAGGAGGGCATTGTTACCAAGACAGCTATCTCTTTTAAGTCAGCCTTCTGAATCCCCTGAAATTTGTAAACCACCCCAGCAAGCCACAGCACCAGCCAATACAGTTAAGGCCACACTAGACATGACTTCTAAATCTTCTGCCAAATTGAAGGAGGTGGTTCCGGAAATAAGAACAGATGATGCTCTTGCTGAAGCTATACCACTAACGAGAGGCAAGCCAAGTTCCCGTGAACTTGCACGAAAAAATTCTGTTGGTGTACCACTAGTTGTAAATATCCCTTCTCAAGAACCTCTTGGTGACATTAAGATCAGCTCCCCTGCAAATGCACAGCAGGAGTTTGAGAATAAGAATCAATGCCACTCAGATTCTTTTCTGTATCAACAACAATCCCAGCACACTGGGAACAGCAAACCTGGTGTCTTTTTCCTGTCAAATCACTCAACTTTACAGTCGCCAGCCACTGTTCAGACACATCAGACATCCACTTCAACACAACCCGTCACAGCTGCAGCATTGGATATGTCACCCAAGCCATCTCAAGTCACACTGAAAACAACAATGCCAGAGTATGAGTCTATTCAAAGTGAAGCTGTTTCGCTTGTTAATAAGCCAAGTGCAAGAGCAGTTGCCAGAAAAGATTCTGTTGGTATTCCCCTGGTAGTTGATACAACATGCCAGAAGCAACTTCAAACCATGATCCCTGTGCAAAAACAGCAAACCCTGGATAGAAACATTGTCCCTGTTTTGCATCAGCCAATTCCCAGCTGTATGACAGTGCAGTGCTGCAGTTTAAGTGATACCAATGGTGTGTCACAGTCCATTATCCAACCTTATCCACTCTCTACAGCTCCAGCAAATTCTGTTAAAGGCACATTAGATATGTCAACAAAGGTATGTAAATCAGACACAGTGCTAAACTATTCAGATCCAGTATCACTGGTGAGGACAAGGCCATCAAGCTTGGCATATTCTCAAAGAGATTCTGTTGGTGTTCCACTAATTGTGGAAACTCACCCCTCTCAGGAGCAACCTAAAATGCAACAGACACTAGTAGGGTCTCAAGAACAGATGCAACGAGGATTTGTGCACAGTGGATCTCGAGAAATAGATCAAAGAGCATCAGCACCTGCCAACTCCATCAAAAGCTTCCTAGACATGTCTCCAAAACCACAGCAGAAGCAATCTGAAACAGCTCCTGATATCTTGTCAACTGGAGCTGTGCCATTGGTTAGAAACGTGGCAATTGTAACAAGGAGTGGTTCTGTTGGTGTACCACTAATAGTGGAGCAATCTCCACATCAACAAGGAAGACAAGCCTTGAGTGGAGTCAACACAACTGAGACACTGCATAGCCTGATATCTACCTATCACAGTAATGAGGTCTTTTCTTGTTCAAAGATCACCTACAAGGCCACACACCAACAAAATAAGCCAATGGACTTCTCTGCAAAAGACAGGCTAAATACAACTAACATTTCAAGTAACCACACTGAACCAGAGGACGGACAGCCCATGAATTTCACTAATAACAAAGCAAAAAAAGAAATGTTTGTAAGAAGGCACACTGGAAGGCAATTAGAAAAGAAAACATTACTGGGCATTGTTGACCTAACTGTGGATCCTCTAAACAACACCACAATTATTGGTCATCAAGATGCAAAGGATCTTTCCTCTCCTTATTCTTCTTTGGTGCCTACTCAAAGGAAAATACAGCCCACTCAGAATTTAGCTCCCCAGGCCATGCAGGACACTGCATCGGCTACATTCTCACTAAACAGTGCATATCCAAACATACATCAGCTGCAAACACAACATTCAGTCCCACAACAGCAATACCAGGAACCTGGTGTAGAAATTGGTTGGACATCGTCCATTGCTAGGTCTCAGCCAAGGGTTCCAAAGTTGCAACGACAAGATTCAACTGTTCAGCATGACATGATCTTTAGACCCAAAATTCTTATCAAGCAGCCAACTGTGGACAGCTATGGAAGCATTGAGGAAAGCCCATCAGATAGTGGAACAATGACAAGTAATGGACAGGCATTGCCTCCATTTTCTAACCAGCAACTGTGTGGTATATCCCAAACTGTTCCTATCCCACAATCTTTGAATTTTCAGTCATTGCCTGGTTTGATTATTCAGCAAGCACATGATAGAAACAGAACTGATCCTTCTCTACAGTCTTTTGACATACAGCCTGTGCATAGCTGTGCCAGTACAGGTTATTATGCAGAAGAGTCTCTTCAACTCTCAAACCAACCAGATTCAAGCCAATGCCCTGTCACTATCCAGCAATTTCACACACCAACTGTACTCTTAACTACTGTGGCTTCAATTCAATGTGTATCACAGGCTAGTGTACTTGTATCACAACCCACCACAAAACATGACCCAATGCCTGTAAAACAAGTAAAGAGTAGCTATATGAACCAGGGCTGTAGAGGTGAAATGCAAGGACCAGAGGTATCTTCGACACCAGCAGGATCCACGTCTGTTAAGGGTTTGATTTCATTATTTAGTGGTATAGATTCACAACCCTCTATCAGTACAAAAGGATGCACAAAAGGACAAGATGACTCTGCTTTTAAATTACCAAATGAAGATTATGAGGTATCAAACAGGAAAATCCTTCTTAAATCTCCAACACAAACAAAAACCTTTGCTGAATCTAGCCCACTGACAATTGTAGGTGAAATAGCTGCTTCCTTACCATCTGAATTATCCAAAGGTCAATCTGAGGCCCTGCAGATAGAGTTGGCTCCAGCATCATCACTAGTTACTGAATCACAATTCAAAGGAAAAGGTTCAATTTTATGTGGTGTGAGCCCTCAAACATCCCCAATGATAGCATCTGTGGTCTCTCACTCCGAGTCACCAATGTATGGTTTCAAGTCTTCGTCTGTTTCTCAAGACTATCAGCAACCACAGGCGATACTAAATGCAAGCCCAGCAATAGATACACAAGGGAAAGAATTGCCCCCTCCTGAATCTTCACCAGCTAAACCACAAGATACCATGACTCCCAAAGGAATTCTAAGAAAAGCCGGGTCAGTAGAACTTTCAGAAACATTGTCAGAGGTTACATCTAAAGCAATTACCAAAGAGTTTTCTGCCATCACAGATAACATGGCTATATCTGAATCAGACATGTCACAGCAGCAAGGTTCAGAAGAAACCAAACAAACTGTATCCACAGAATCTGTCAATGTCAACAGTGGATTTGGTGAGGTCTTTACTGTAGCTAACATATCACAGGAGGAAATCCGCAACCCAAGGTCAATCTACATTGGCATTAATTCCTCAAAAGTATCTCCTGTTGATACAGAAATTGAACCAGGTGAGCCAAAACCTTATGTTAGACTACCCCATATTTTTGTCTCAGCAGCAAGTTCACCAGAAGAAGAGACAATTGAACACAGGTTCAATGAATGTAGCAAGCCTAAACTGTCAGAAGTCAGTGTAACTGAAGATATCAGTTCAATTGCAGTAACACTACCAGACTGTAATGATTCTTTACCTGCTGATATTGTTGCACGTTCAGATATATCTGAGGATGGTAGGGCTACAGAAATCAGTAGCACAGAGTCATTAATTGAATCAGAACAGGTCAAGACCTACTCACCAGATATGTCACTGACTACAGCAGATCGTACACATGCAGATGAACATGACTCACAACACATCCTGACCAAGATGAACTCAACCATAGAAGCTAAGCTCTCAGAAGCTGAAGTAAAAGCAGAAATCACTGAGGCTTATGAGCCACCACTTGAACTGTCTTCCATGGACAGAAAATCAACAGCTCCAGACATAACACCGCTTGAAGTGGTTAACCCTCTCCGTGACCTGGCCTGCCAGGTTGAAAACACAACTTTAGTGCCAGTACCACCAGAAGGTGCTGAAACTCTGGAAGAGTTAGCCCACAAGGATAAAAGCACAATTTTAGACGTTGTATTGCCTGACGAAGTTCAGTCTCTTGATGAGTTGTCACTGAAAGAAGTACCCTCAGTCTCAGACGTAAAATCACCTGAAGGAGTCCGACAGCTTCATGACAAAATTGAAGGGGATGTCACCTTATCTGCCCCTGAACCCAGTCCTGAACCCAAACCTGCCACAGAGGAAATCACAACTTCCAATGAGGATGGTTTAGCTGTCAAAGTTGATCAGCCTGAGTCTGAACAGCCTAATGAGCAACCAGGAAAAGGCTTATTTCCTATGTTTAGTGGCTCCACTGCAACCCCACAGCAGAAGTCCTCCCAAACTGGATTATCCATACTTGGTGGCATTCTTTCTGACTCATCTACCAAAGACACTCCTGGCACAGGGTTGCTTTCAATGTTTGGGGGGTCAAATGCCCCATCTTCACCTGGATCCGAAGACCCACCACCGCCACTGTCAACCCCACAAGAGACCCAGGGAAAAGGCTTATTCTCTATGTTTGGTGGATCCAGTATTCAGCCACCATCTGGCCCAAGAGGTCCAACTGGTGGAAGTGTGCGACCTAGAGGTCCTCCACTCAAAGAACCTCCAGGCAAAGGCCTGTTTTCTATGTTTGGTGCATCTGCACCTCAACAATCACCTAGTCCCAGAGGTCATCCTGGGAGTAATGCCACACCAAGAGGACCTTCCACTGGATCTTCTATATTTGGTGGCATTCTCCCAGGTTCTACTACATATAAAGAGATGCCTGGTGCAGGTTTGCTTTCCAAGTTTGGAGGTCTTAGTGCCCAGCCCCAAACTGGACCTAGAATAACCCCACCAGGACCGACAGTGACACCACAAGGACCCAGAGGTTCAGAGCCCTCAGGAAAAGGACTGTTCTCTATGTTTGGTGGACAAAATCAGCAAGCACCAGAAGCACATCCTGCAACTTCTAAACCACCTGAATCAGAGGGTGTTTTCAAAGTTTCCTCTGTGTTTTCACTTGGCGGAAGTTCTGATGGTAACAAATCTAAAACTGGGTTTGGCCTGTTTGGAGTGTCTTTCATGGAGGAAACCAAGACAGAGCCAGAAATAATTGTTCCTGTGAAGGAGGAGATTGCCTCGGAACAAGTGAAACCCCCAGGCACAAAAGATTTTTCAAATGAAGCAAAGGATGACCTTGTTGAGGCCATGGAATATGTACCCTCCGGGCCTCTTTCTACATCATCAGTTAAGTTGGAACTCCAAGTAGAGCAGGCATGCCAAGATGGACAAGATTCAACCTTGGACATCTATAAAAATACCACTGAAAATTCTGTTCCACTAACAGATCCACATCTGGAGGTGGACAAAATAGCAACAATGCAACAACACCTTTCTTATAATGAAAGTGCCTCAATTGTGGTTGAAGCTTCTATCACAGACACAACAATTGTGACCAGTAATCTACTAGAGAAAGAGACACAACTGGACCAACAAGCTGTAAAACTGGTAAGTGAGGAACAGTCAGACATCCAAAAAGAATATAAAAAAATTAATGATACAGTGGGTGCTGAGAAAGAAGTTGCTGAATCAGAAACAGAGACGTTTGAAATTAAGAGCACAAGTAATGAAACTGACAAAGCTGCCATCAAAAGCCAATCAGAAAGAACTGACGATATGCAGATGCCACAAAGTGTTATGGGTCATATTGACAAAAACACAAGATCAGATATGGTTGGAGTGGAACATGTGACAGCTGTTGTTGAAGGAGAGATAACAATTCCAGAGGTAGAAAAACAAACTGAGGAACCTCTGAAAGTTGCTAGTGAAGAGCAAACTGCAGTTGCAATTGTGGAAAAATCAACTGAGGAGCCTTTGAGAGTTGATGGTAGAGAACAAACAGCAGTTGCAGATATGGAAAAATTAAATAAGGAACCATTGAAAGTTGTTGGTGATGAACAAGCAGCTATTGCAGATGTGGACAAATCTACTGAAGAGGCAACTGTAGCCAATTCAGTTATAGCCATTAGAGAGAAACATACTGCAGAATATGTGGTGGGTGAAGTTACAACAGAGGCTGCAGTTTCAGAATCAGAAAAATCTACTGAAGAATTGAAAGCCACATCTGACGAGACTGCAAAGGAACCACTTGAGGCTAAATTAGAGCTTGGAGAAGCTAGTAAAGAACCTGCACATGGATTAGAGAAACCTTTTGAAAGTAATAATTCTGTTGCAGTGGTCTCATCATCAGATGAAGAAAAGGTTGTTTGTACTAAGTCACCAGAAATTATGACATCTCAAGCTGTGGGGCCTCTAAAAAGTCAGTCTTTGGGACCTGCTAGTCCTCCACCACAGCAACAGCCCAGGCCAGGCATGGCCAGGCCACCTGGCCCACCAGGAGAAAGAATGGGGGCACCAAGGATGGGAGGGCCACGGATGGGGGGCCCAAGAATGGCAGGACCAAGAATGGCTGGACCAAGACAGCCAAGACCACAGAAGCCCCCTGAACCAGCTCCATTTTCTGGCTTTATGTCTATATTTTCTACCCCAAATACCCCAAGTAAATCACCAACTGTTGGTGGATTTTTTTCAAGTTCACCTGGTTCACTTTTTGGATCATCACCTGCTCCTCGTCAGCCACAACAACAACAACAACAGAAAAGCTCATTTTTTGGACTTCCAAGTAGCATTGCTACAGAATCCCTTACAAGTGACATATTTGGTATATTTAAAGGTCCGGAAACAACTAAATCTGAGGAACATCAACAGTCTGGCACAGAGTCTGGACAAGGGGATCCTTCTGCAATGGTAACTGTCTCTGAGAGCACTGAAAAGACAGGCACAGAGAAGACACCTTTATTTGGAGATGGACATGTTAAAAGCACTGAGGACTCTGAGATCCCTGAAAAAGGATTAGTGGAGGAGACAGAACGAACAGACAAAACAGAGGCAGTGAAAAGTTCTCTGACTGAATCCACCATGAAATCTGCTTTCCCTGAGAAAGAAACAGGGGATGATGAGCATGCTGATAATTTAGAGGGACCAGGTTCTGCAGTGTCTGACAAAGCTGCACCACCCCCAGCTCCTGAAACCAAGGGCATGTTTGAAATACCAGGTCTGACTGCCCCTAAATTTGGCTTTATGTCTGTAGCTGCTGAAGGCACATCATCTGTTGGATCTCTTTTCTCCACCACTCCATCTCCAGCAGCTGGTGTGAAGACACCACAGCCACAACAGACAGATGGTGGTCTCTTTTCTGGTTTTAAAAGTCTTTCAGCTGGTATTTTCCAGGATGAAAAGCCAACTGGAAAGGAAGAACCATCATCTGTTTCATCTGTGTTTGGCATGAAACTTGGCTCAATGTTTGGGAACTCTGACCCTCTCAAAGTTGAATCCACCCCTTCTGTGGTCACAGCCCAACCTCAGTCCCAAAGTCCAAAGCCTACAGATGAATTTTGTGACCAAGACTCTGAGAAACTTTCCCCAGGTTCAGAAACTGAAAGTGCAGATGCCAGTGATACAGAAGGACCAACAGAAACTTCAAATACAGGAAGCTGTGACACTTTAGCACAGTCACCACAGTCTGGCTTCCCCTCTCACTCAGTTTCCCTAGCAGAAGGTTTGGATAAACCCCAGTTTAAGATCACCCCATGTGAGGTAGATAGGAGTATAGTTGACACACCTGACACTATGCATGCAGATTTGGACACGGAGCAACCAAAGGACTTGTTGACCAAGGAAACTGCAAAAAGGCTAGTACAATTTGTATGATAAATGGCACTGTTCATTTATCATGTTAATGTAGACAAATTTATAGCCCCTTTTCCCGCTCTTCTTTTCCCATTTAGAGTTAAGACCACACTCGAGATAAGAATCTCTGTATTCACCTTTTTCCCTTGCCCATCCCACAACTTAACTTTAAAATCCTAAGCTTTTTTTTAGATGTAGACATTTTTAGATTAAGTTAAACCAAATGAATTGCTTGTTTAGAATATACTGCATATCCACCTCACAGCCATAAATACAAACCATTTATTGAAAATCTGACATTGTAAGTTTCATCATCAAAGCAATAGGAAAGTAAATTATCACATCTGCTTGAACGGTGCTCACCATTATGTGTAAATGTACTGGAGCTATTTTGTACTTACAGAATCTCAGTAATAGCTTTCCTGACAGCCATGGAAGTGCAATGAATGAAGAAACCGATGGTCTTTATTTATTAGCTTTTCACTTGTGAGGCATGTATAAAGCCCCTCCTTTCTCTGTCCCCTGCAGTTCTCTGAATTATTCTCCAAGCCTCAGTCAATTTGTTTATATGAATCAAACTCTGATAGATTTATGATGGTGTGGCAGTGCACACCATGGAGGCAGGCTGGACACTGGAATAAAAGGAACAGTGAGAAGTAATTTGGCCTACACCCAAGACAAAGTAAATCATGCCAGTTAAAGAACAGAGCCACTTTGCTTGTTAGCAGTCTCAATCATCCAGCAGCCACACAGTACTCTACTATTCAGTCAGCCACTTACGCTTTTTATAAGGCAGGTTAAGTGTATCCCCATTGTTCTAACAGAGTTTTTAACCTTTTAGTTTCAATCTTATTAAAAGGTTAAATAATTATGATGAATGTGCATTTATCATTGTATGGTACACACATTAGTAGATCCTGTAAATGTGCTGTAGTAGAAGTAGGTGAATTAAAAAGGTTGCTTCTTTATTCTGCATTCACATGAAGGCTTTTAGACAGAACCTTCAAAGCTATGAACTGTATTAGCTTGTCTCAATATCAACATTCCGTTACTGACTTAAACTTGCAGTACTACAACCCATCTTTGAGAAGGCCGAGGACTTCTGCTGAGGACTTCCTAGCCCTATCTTGATATGATTGTTAGAGAAATCTGCATTCACCTTCATACATTCAGCTTACCCTACTGAACCCTACTAGTTTTCCTTGTTTTGTGTCACCATTTTCCCAGGATCGGATGATGATGAGCTTCTTTTGCCCTGAGTTTACCCCACAGTTCTTGTTTTCATAAATGAATTGAATTGTTTCATTCCAAAATCAGTGTCCGCCCTTCAAAGTTGAATCTCCTTCTTTGAATCAAAGTAAAGAAAAATGCAATTTCTTCTATAATAATTTTCCGATTATCTATGTTTTGGAAAAACACATGAATCAAGTGGTTATTTCCTAAATACTGAATTTTGAAATAAAACCTTTACATCCTACAGTAGTCCTTTAATTACATGTTGCTTTCCCAAATCACCACCATATTATAAATAATAATCTCTTTCTCCTACAGTCCACCGGACAGCAGTCGCTTTGATTCATCAGGCAACCTCAGCCCAGCCAGCTCCCAGCTCAGCTCTGAGCCTGAGGACCGCAGAGATCCCAGCGGCCCTCGTCCCCCTCTTAATACCCAGCCATCTACCTGGGATGAGGAAGAAGAGGAGGAGGAAGAGGTTGAGAAAGGGCTGCATCCACTACCAGAGCCTGGTTCCAACAAAGATTTGAAGGACTCTTCGGTGATCCTGCCCAAACCAGTCTTGGACAACCATGATAACAAGACTCAGACTAAAATCTGGTACGTAAAAAATGCAGAGATCTAGGTTTAAAAAAATAATTTTAAGAATGGAGCTGTGTCATTTTGGTTTTATATGAACACAATCTTGAGAGTTAGGTGGTGGGAAGACAGTGAGAGATTACGTACTTGTTGGAGCACTAGCAATTCCTGGGGCACCTTGGGGCGAAGCCATTTGGTGTTAGGTGAAAAGAGGAAACTGAGGACTCCTGAGGTCTCCATGTGTGCACAGAAAGAGGACAGATTTTGCCCCCCTATCACTTACATTGGAAGCATGTTAGAAGGGATCTATGAGGATTACATCAAGCAAACACAGTTAAAATTTTCATTAAAGTGTTGTTTTAAGACAGACATGAAAGAAATGTGAACCTATCCTTTGACTGTAAGATTCAGGGAATTGATTTAATTTTAATATTGATTCATGACTGCCATCTTTTTGAAACTTGTCCCTTTGAACCTTTTTGCTTCATCTTTCTCAGTTCCTTCGAAGATGGACCTCCACCTTGCTCTCCATCCAAAGTTCGCTGGCTGAAAGCATACAACAAAGTTAGAGTACAGCTCCTCGAGGTAAAAAGACTCAGTTTCTCTGCCCACCCCATCTACTCTCTCTTTGTCTATTTCTCTTTCTTACACAGTCATACACACACACACACACACACATATATTTATCACTCATATACCTGTATAGCTTGTATACTACACTATATTTATCCATCATGGCAGGCCAGTCCTTAAGCACACAAGGAAATCAAATCAGTAAAATCACATAAAAAGATAGATATATAGGCACATGAACATTGATGTTTCTCTCTCTTTCCTCTCTCATGCAATGATTCTTTATGTACCTATTTTCCTCTGTGGGTTGGTTGAGTTTCCAGTCATGCCGTTTCATTTCCGCTTTGATCTGGAAAAACCCTTTTCAGCATGGATTTCTTCAGATCTGGCTATCACTCTGCTGTTGCAGAAAGTTTTTAGTTCCAAGATATGGTACTATGAGTTAAAACGATTCCTCAGATTATAGTACCAACCACCTTGGGGAGGTTTACAGTTGACTGTGGTGTTGGAGTCTGTGTAAGTATTAAGTATGTTTCTTTGCTTACATTCTCGCCATAACTGCTACATGCATAACTGCCACCTTACCCTAATTTGATGCTAGTTGTTATCCTAACTTTAACCCAAAAACCAAGTCTTAACCCTAAAATGAATGGTTTGTGGTGACCAGCATTTTGTCCCCAGATGGGAGATAAGTCATCACAATGTGATTAGTACACACACACACTCACACACACCACCATGAGGCAGGCGCTGATTAAAGAGTTACCCGTCCTGTTGGCACCTGTTGGTGTGGGTCTTATCTATTTATCTCTGATTAACTTCGAGCCCAGACCTGTGTCTCCTTGTTTTCCTTGGACTCCCAGACCACTTTTTTCACACTTGAAAATTCACTCTCATGTCCATTTATTTAAAATTAGAATCTGTTGAGATGGGCTTTTAAAAATCTCATCTGTTTCTTTCTCAGGGAGTAGAAGGAAACAAATGAAACACTGAGAGGAATTAAATCTCAAAGTTGCTGGCAGTAGTGAGATTGCCCACTTGGAAACATGGAGTGACAAATGCCACAAGATTAATTCAGTCGGGCTACCAATGAATAGGGGGACAAGTGGGTTCAAGGCCCTGTGTTGACAAGCATCCACCTTACTGAAGTGTCCTTGAGCAAGACATGAGAATATCTGTTGTTCAGTAGCTGACCCTGTAGTCTGACCTGCCTGGCAAGGGAGCTGAGAGAAATGAGAATTTCCCTACAGGGACCAATAAAGTGTTAAATTATTTATGACTCAGCTCCCAGACACGACTGTCCTGGTGGGAGTCTGGTCTGTCATGAATCCTATCCCTCTTTTTAAACAATCCTTTTCAAGAGGCAAATATCAGGGCACCTCAGACAAGTGGCTGCTCTGTTATGAGACAGAATCAGATGTTTTCAAGGTGGTGGGTCAAGAACATATAAATTACAGCATGAAGAAGGAGCTCTCGAGGTACCTGATTGACTGGGTTAGAAGCAACAGTACCCTAACTACTGTAGTGCCAGCAGTGTTGTGAGAGTTGTTGAAATTTACACCTACATGGGTATATTTACTAAGAATTAGTCACTCTTTTTTAGGCGCTACAAAGTCAAATAGCTGTTGTACATGGCCAAAACACTGCAAAAAATTTGGTTTAATATAAAATGTATTTTAGGGTGGTTTCATGTTGGACTGTAAAATATACAAGAAGGAAATGGAAAGTCATACACATAGCAGCTGAAATGTATTTATTATTACCAACTGACCACTGCGGATTTGATTTAAAGTCTATGAGAAACTTGCACACAAATAGTAGCCAGGGAGAAACTTTCTTTATCATGAACAACAGATGACAACACAAGACCTTAAGGCTAAGATGATCTTAGGCCATAGACTTACAATGGGAAGATGTCACCCTATCAATATACAGTATGTCCAGTGTCTTGCATCTTTACTTCCAGTTGCACAAACTTGCTTACTGCAGCAAGTTTAAACGGCAAGACAACTCTTTACTTTTATACAATTCATTCTATCACTGATCTTTTTGTTGACCTAACTTAAATTTCCTTATATATATATCATCCATTCTTGAGGGAAGAGTGCTCAATTGCAGTTCCAAAACATAATTTTCTCTTCAATTTCAGTTCTTCAAGTTCAGCAGCAGACAACACTTTCTGTAACGCTCCATTGCTTTCTAGATATACCCAAGACATCTCTTAGAATAGCCCAGCATCAGGTCTTATTAAGCAGCAATTCATTCAAATCAGCTTAACTGCAACTGTGCTCATTTAAATCTTAGGTGTCAATATTGAATTCAAAACAGTAGTTTTTAGTAATTATATCTCAGACTATTCTATACTCAGTTTAATGTGAGCGTTTACGAGCTACTGTAGAATGGGTCAGGAAATATGAAAATGGTCGTAACATTAAGATTAGATTAATTTTAAGAGAAAACACAAGCTGTGTGAATTTTCTTATATTTTTTGGACATGAACAGTTTTTCAAATTATTACTGCTTAGTGGTGTCTATACCAACAGAACAAAGAAGACCACCACCTCCATACATGAGGAGGAGGATGCCTCCTCTGCCGCCTCTACCGGCTACTTCAGCACAGATCTGAGAGAATAATTAGTTCCTCCAGTCCTGAGCTGCTTATCAACAGTAGATCATTTCTTTAAATGCCACCTTTGATCTTGTTCAAGACCAGAGAGGAAGACAAAGCAGATCACTCACCTTTCACGACCAATTACACAAGCATTCTGCTGTTTGATGCTCATTAGGCTGTGCAGAGTATAGTAGCGTATGCTACCTTTTTTCGGTTTGGTGATCAAGTGTAGCTAATCAAAGTGATGTTTTAAGTCAAGGCTCAGGTTCTGTTTGATATGGGAGAGCAGTAATTATCAGACATCTGAGAGAAGATGTGACTAGAACACCAATGGATTTAACTGTTGCTTCAACATCATTTACACTGAAATGCTGTTGAAACAATGATATGCCATTTAGACATCTAAAAAACTTTTACTTTTCAACCAAATGTAACAATTTTTCACATAGATGCCTAGATGTCATCTATCTATCTAAGGAAGAGAGGTACTTTAAAATCTCTTGACCACTCATTGTTTTACCTTCACACTTTGTTTCAGAATCCAGTTACCATAGAGGACTTTCATAAGCCAATTACCACAGGGTTGTTTTTTTTTTAGGTGTGTCCAATAAGATGAATGTTGCTCTTGTGCATATCAATCTATAATAAAACATGCCAAATCATAACAGAAGTTATCTCAGGGTACTTTATATAGAGCAGGTCTAGACCGTACCCTTTGTAATATTATTTACAGAGACCCAACAATTCCCACCATGAGCAAGCACTTGGCGACAGTGGCAAGGATACACTTTTACATAGAGGCAGTTGCTTTTGTTTTGCTAGTCCCAAAATGTGCCAAAATTTTACAGATTTTGTTTGACAGAAACATCAGCTTGTTAGAAGATGAATTAATTCAGGTCCTTTTTTTGAGCAGCGAACGGGAAAAGGACATTCCTATCATTATTTTTTATATGTTAAAATACTATATTTTGAATATCTATAAAACTTCTCCTTTCATGTAAAAAGAGTGATCAGGCTCCTGAAGCATAAACTGTGATTTATCAGTTTTTCACACTTCTATGCAAGAAACCTGACTTTAATTTACACACAGGCCAAACTCACTGCATTATGTACAGAACACCAGTAAAAAAAAACTCTCTCTTAAGGTCTTTTTTCTCACACCTTTCTTTTTTCATTCTGCAGTACAGTATGGTTACATGAAAATCATCAGCCCACTATCACTCTGACCTTTGAAATTCTTGTACTGTTGCTATCACTGTCACTTATGACTAATACTCATTTAACGTCATTTTGGATAGCTGACTTTTTCAGACTTAGAGCAGACTTTTTCAACATTTTCAATATACAGTGTGTCTCTTAATAAACCACTTTGCAGCCCTTAGCTATCCTCAGCTATCCTTAATCGTCATCCATCCATCCTTCTATCTATCTTGGAATCACTTACCCTGGTCAGTGTCACAGTCCCCAATCTTACTTATACCATACTTTTAATTTGCTATCTGAAAAGGTAGAACAGTTCCTCATACATATGGACTTATATTCATTTTGCATGCATGTAGTTTTAATTATGTCTATATTTCTTTGCTGAAATAATTTCAGAAATGACTTCATTTTTCTGCAACAGGGCTAACTAATTCCAATCTACTATATGAGAAATTCAGCATGAGGAATAATGAGTGTGCCTTTCCTCCATGTATAGGTATCAATCATTACAAGATCGTGTAATGTTGCTTGCATTGTTTTAAAATAACCTACAGCGGGGGAAATACAAGTGCCAGTGTTATTGAAGTCTGAAAGCCTGAGGATAGATCCAGGTTTGCCTCTGGTCAGCAGTTATCCCCATGAGGACAAAAATAGTCTTTTTGTCTCTGTAGCAAGTATTGTACCATGGCAACGATGTCACATTTCTATGGAAACACAACCTTACATTTGTTTATGATTTAGGTGCCATCGCTGCAGCTGGTGGTAGGTGTGTGTGCTTGCACTGAAACAGTATATGCTGCTTTTGTGATCTGTTGATTGTTGGACTAAAGTTACATTTTATCCATGCCCGTTTGTTAGCAACATCTTGCAAATATGTCCAGATGGATTTTGATTGTGTTTGTTGAATAGAAAGGATCGTCTGATTTTTTCAGATTTTGTTGTGGATTAGTGTTTTTTCAACAACACTTATCTGAATAGACGTTACATTTCTTTTACTTTAACACAGCGCTCTAGTAGAGTTTAACAGAGTTTATTTTCTTAAAATTGAAATGACACTCCTTTCTCTTCTCTTGGCGGATATGTCACACACAGACAAACACACACATATGAGATTTTCTCAAGGTTTCTATCAAGAGGATCTAATGGACAGATAAATGCTTTGAAATGCTCTTAGACAAGTAGAAAGACTGCGGACACTGCAATCAAAGACAGGAATCAACACACTCGAAGGAGTGATTGTTTTCGCTTTCATGTCGAGAGTTAGATGAGAAGATTGATACCACTCTCATGTCTGTGCAGTAATTATGGAGCTGGAGGTGATCAGCTGAGTTTAACATAAAGACTGGAAGTGGGGGTGGGGGTTAGGTAGTCTGGCTCTTTCCAAAGTTAAAAAATGTGTCTATCTACTGTACCAGCATCTCTAAACTCACTAATTAACACATTTGATCTCATTTGTTTAATCCATTCATGAACAGACATTGCCAATTTGTGTGCTTGTTTTAGCACAGGTTAATGTTGTATCTTTTACAAGTAATATGATGTAACTAATAATTAAAGTACGGTGTAGTTTACATGTTACAAAAATAAGAGTTCCTTAATTGGTACTCTGGCTATAATGACTGAGTGGCAGAAACCTTTTGACTCATATGTACATTTTCAAATGAATTAAAACAAAATATGAAAAAATAAAATAAAAATAAATCCCTTTTAAATTTTGCATTGTTTGTCACTATCCAACAATTGTGACATTCAGTCAAAAGAAAATGTCTGTGATACTTCATCCAAAATCTGTTGAGGTACAAATATTTTTTGTATATTTTGTTTATTTTCATGTAGTCCTGGATGGTGACAAGTTGTCACAGCAGCCAAAACATATTGAAATGTCCACAGAAACATCTCAAACTAATCTGTGGCATAATCCACTTCTCCATTGCCCATCTTTGTGCTCAATGTGTCCCAAACCTTTGGCTAAAAACCGCTACGCTGCTGTATTGCAAAACAGCAATCCTCAAAGCTCCTCCAGAAGCTGGGTCTTCAGTGTTTGAAACATATTGAGACAGCAGAAGAGTGTTTGGCGAGTTTTCCAGTCCATTGTAAATGACATGAATTCAAGCCACTGGTACTGATGAGCAGCCCAAACTACAAACCTCCCACAGGTTGATCGAAAGATAGACTTCAGGCGGAGAATAACTTCAAAGAACTATTAAACCATAAAACTCTGTAGAATAGATGAAACGATGACAAAGAAGAGTCCTGCTTTGTCACTCTTCACATACAACTTTATAAAAACACAGAGACAACCTTCATTGTGTTAACATTTGTTGATTCAAAAGCAGCGAACCCACACATCAAGATGTGATAATAGTCTGTCTTGGATTTTGATGCGTTCCTTCATCTATCTTCCACCCCTTCTCTTTCTTTCCGTGCTCTCTTCGTGTTAATGACTCTGTTCTCGGAGAGTTTTTTTGTTGCCGCGAGGAGAAGATGAGACACTGCCCCGCTTCTCGGGTCATGTGTAGATATCCCTTAGTTGCCTCTTCTATCTCAGCTCATGGTTAAATCCCTCCAGTTCTGTCACGCATGTCCAGAACTGGAAACCTTTTTTCAGACAAATGTGCGTTTTTTTTGTAGGAAAATGTAAATCAGACAGACAAGTTCTCTTTTATATCGCCACTTCTCTGGTCATTCTGTCTATGTATTCTGAACTTATATTGCATTTTATGGCTTACTGCAAACCTACATCAGAGTTTTGAACTTATATTATTATAAAGACTCTAGGCTTAAGTTCGGGAAAACTATAATTTTGTTATTATACTGATTGGAAAAAGGACGAACAGACACATCATATCTTGACATAAACCTGCGTTGTTTAGTCCAGTTGAATCGGACTGTGGTTTGTTTTCCTCCTTAGTACGATTCATTTGGCCAGATCTGAACACAGGAATCGTACTTAGGCATTTTAACAGAATAAGTAAATAGCTTCATAAGATACTCTACAATCTTGTTCTATACTGATACATAACAGGACAGGTAACATTAATAGGTGTGAGAATATTGTGTGAAAAAATAGTTTCACATTAGAGTCAAGTTTCTTATGTTTCAAGATTCTAAATTAATTCATTAATTGCAAAAATCAGTCCTTGTACATCAGCAATCAGTTTTTCCAATATAGTCAATGTTGACAGAACGTAAGACTGCTTCACAAGGAAAACTTAATTCAACCAGCCTGATTTTCAATGTAGGCAAACCTTTGGAGACATTATAATCTCCCAGGGAAGAAGGTTAATGAGGCTTTCAGGGGTTATTTTTACACTCTGACCACAGTGGACAGCATGCTTATGAAACATAACCTGGTAGTTAAGCTAAATAGCTGCTATCTGCCTGAAATATTGATGTCCAACGCAGAGAAAAGTGTAGGAGAGTAGGTGTTTCAGTGCTGGCATTGATCTGCAACAATATAAAAACTATGCAGCCCTGAGACAAGTGGGAACATTTCTTAAATAAAAAAGACTTACAAGATAAAACTTGTAGCAGTTGAAGATTTCCAGCCTTTAACTTTGTAAAGTACTGATTTCAAGAGATGATTAAGCATCTCTTCATGTGTTTGTATCCTACACCTTCCTGCCAGCACTTCAGATGCGGCTCGGTAGATTAGCGTAGCCACAGTGTGTACCTGATGACTACGGCTCCAGCTGTATGTTGTACACGAAGACTGTCCTCAGGAGAAAGATGATTTGTTCAAATTACCTAAAACAATCTACGTTTATGCCTACCTGAAAAGGACCTCTAGTCGACTATGACAGTTGTCTGTCAGGAACAAAAGTGGAAGTAACATGAAGTTGATGTAGCACCACAAAACCGCCAAAACCTTCCACAGTCCAGTAGCCCTAGGAATTAGTCATACTGGATATTCCATTCCCAACATTGAGCGCCAGTGTAGGAAGTAGTGTGTCATGTATGTATGTAAGCAGAAAGTGAGGGTGTGGAATCAGGGTGGTGAGGTAGCACATCTGACTTTAATGTAGGAGACCGTACTTCATGTCCCACCACAATACAAAAGAAACGCTGGCTTTTTAAAAAAAACATAACCATGATTTTCCCTGAACTTAAGGATTGTGTAGTTGCAAAGTTTAGTCAACGATTAGTCGATTAATCGATTAGTCAGCCAAAAGAAAATTATTTACCAGCTATTTTGATAACCGATTAATCGTTTCAGTCATTTTTCAAGAAAAAATGTCAAACATTTGCTGGTTCCAGCTTCTTAAATGTTAAATTCTTTGACATTTTACAGACTAAACGATTAAAATAATCGGCAGATTCATCGATAATAGTTGCAGCCCTAATTCTATCTGGGAATAGGGTTCATGTAACCATACCAGAACCATACTAGTGTCAGTTTATAAAATGGTGATATAAATCAGTTTTGTAACAGTCATACCGTTTCGGAAGGCACTGATATATGAGGTTGCCGGGGCATCAGATCAGGAAATGCTCAGTATGTTTCATGTTGGAAGGCAATGACAAACAACGTACTTTGTTGTTCAGGTTCCAGTGTTGAGGATACTGTGTGCAGCTCATCCCTTGTCCTTGGAAATACTTTACAGCGTCTGACACACACATATTCACCCATGCAACCACAGAAAGGCTGCAAGAGATGAGATCACTGCATGGACCAGGCAGACATCAAAACAGGCATCAGAGGATGGAAGGGGCAGTCAGAGAGGATTGTGGGGAGGAAGATGAGAAGACGAGGAGTAGAAAGGAGAGCAGAGGGAGAACACGAAGAGCAGGAGCAGATGCTGTGACTCCTCAGGGGGTTGTTAAAGTCACAATACAGACCCAGTTTCAAAAGTAAACTCAGAACCTGTAGAGTTGAAGATTCACCTCACCAACACACACATATTCTGGCACTGTATCCGTAAGACAACCTGTCACATAGACCGCAACAGCTCATTATTTTTTACTTTTGATAAAACAAACAAAATAGCAATTCATATTGCAGGTAATAATTTGATTTTAAAAATAGCATTAAATCACAAACACTGTAGTTTTTAACTTGCATCGAAGCACTGACGTATAATCAGCAGCTTTTTTGTGCTTTCTCCCAATTTTGAAGAGCAGTTTACACACATATTAGACATGATATATTATTTTTTTTCGACCATATGTCTAGATTTTCACTGTCTGTAAGCAAAAAAGAGATAAAAAAAACAGAATGAATTAGAATTAACGGGATCTAGTGATAGTCTAGATGTAGTAACCTGTATGCAGCGTATAGAAGGTTAGAAAGAATATTTATACCATAATGTACAGGAGATAAAATTTACATGAAATTTGATTGAACAGTCAGGGTTCGTACAAAGTCTTGAACATTTAGAAAAAGCTTAATTTTAACCGGTTTATGTTTTCAAGGTTAGGAATATGCTTGTATTCGAATATACTC
Source organism: Maccullochella peelii (assembly GCA_002120245.1). Taxonomy (NCBI): domain Eukaryota; kingdom Metazoa; phylum Chordata; class Actinopteri; order Centrarchiformes; family Percichthyidae; genus Maccullochella; species Maccullochella peelii. Next base: position 57,073 of record LKNJ01000864.1, read on the forward strand.
CTTAAAAAATGTTTGATTTTTCAACATAATCTGGTGTTTCATCATTGACACAATCACTCATGTAAACCAAAACTGTTTTAATATTTGAAATGAAACGATCCCGTCGTCATGTTTGTTGTTGTCTCCTGGCATTTATAGTAACAATTTAGATGTGACGATAAAGGCTTTGAGAGTCTGGAAATTTTTGATTTAGGTACCTTGAAAGTGCTTGAATCTTACTCTTAAAAAGCTGTACAAACCCTGAACAGTGAAATGAAAAAATAGTTGTTCTGAGAGAATTCTGACTCAGTATTTCTAAAATCCTGGCTTTCATTTGATGTTTTTAAACCTTTTATTTGTTCCACCTGTGCATTTTTGGAGTTCTCATAGATTATATTACTTGCCTGAGCAAATAAACCTAACAGACCAACATGAAAGGCCCTTCTTGGTGACCGCCTTATACCGTCTTTTTCCCTGTTTTCACAATTAATTAATCTCTGTTCGCCCGTACGGTAGACGTGTTCAAAGAAAATACTGGCTGTGAGTTTCAGTCGGCTTTACATTAGAGATGTTGTTTATGCATCACATGCAGTATAGGAAGGGAAGAACAAAGAGAGATGTGAAATTGAGTGAGATCAAGGGATACACAGAGAAAGCAGCACAAATTTAAAAAAATAGGAGGGTTGATGGGATGGGGTGGAGCAGAGTGATAACTCATTATCGACGGAGGGGACATGCAGAGAGAATTGAATACGGAGGGAGCGGACCGCCTCCAAGCCGCCTGTCCAGGGGTTCGGATGAAGTTGCATAAGAAAGACAAGTGGTGAGAAATAAGGGAAGACACAGGAAATAATAAGGTAAAGAGAAAAAAGAGAAACTATGAATAGATTACTGATATACAGTTTTTTCCAAATGTCAAATATGTTACAATTTCAGCTAAATTTCACAATATTTCCACGGAATCTGTTCCAATTCACAGAGGAAAGAAATAACCTGCTGCTTTGAGTTTGTGCCATATTATACAGATGGTTTATTAAGCAGTTCATGAATATTCTGCAATTGTGATTGCAGTGATTCGTTAACACAAAACACCCAGCAAGTCTTGCAGCTTCACTGCTTTCTGATCTACTGAGGCTGCCATTGGCGGAGAAAGTCTTATCTCAGTCACTCAAATGTGAAGTGTGGAATTTCAAAACATCAACAATAAGGTGGGGGGAGATCTTTTGGCTTGGGGGCACTGATGAGAAAATTAGGGAGTAAACCTTTAAACTGGATGAAATCAGGCAGCTTTCTTACATATTAAGCTCTAAAATTCTCACTATGACATCTTTCTTTATATTTTCTACCTTTTCCTCTCATATTTTGTTTCCTTCTCCTATTGCTCTCAATCAATAACATGATCATTCGCAGAAATACTGTGGTACCTCATGCTGCTAATTGATGTAGTTATTTTTCGTCATGTTTGTAGTTGGTAGAAAATGAACCGCCTTCCATTGTATTCTTGGCAAGGATTTAACCCCTCAACATATACGGTTTCCCTTTTTGTTTCTTTGTAAATATCTTTAAACTTGTTAAAATCAACTTATTCCACACTGTCTGACATTATCATATAGCATAGACTGTATATAAAGATGGACGACGCGCCTCCACTTCCTCCCACTGTACAAAAATGAAGCCAAAATATCCCAGATACGGGAGCTGCCATCTTGTGCTGGTGACGTCATTTGGAGTCAGAGTCTGCGCAGTAGTGTCAATCATGACATCAAACCCCCTTTTTATAGCATCAAATAACTAATTAACTTGTCATAAGTTATCAGAAAAATTAACACTTTAACAAACATCGGCGTGATAAAAACTACCTAAAATGACAGAAACCGTCTTTGGGAAAAATGTATTTGACGTGTAGTTTGGCCTATCTCCCATCCGCTAACATGGAGGGGGCGGGGCTTATGGCCTATACTGCAGCCAGCCACCAGGGGGCGATCAAGATGTTTTGGCTTCACTTTTGGGGAGCTGTCATGTTGTCCATCTTTATATACAGTCTATGTCATACAGTATATCCAACCTCTTGTGGATGCCTCTCTGTATTCAGAAGACCTACCGCTCCTGAGAGAACTTACTCACGTAGTACACTCTCTCTGTCTCTCCTCTCACTCAGAAACATTTTTGCCAATTGCCAATTGCGATGCACTTATGTGTTACTCCATGCACCTACAGCTTTGTGGCTCTTGTGTCAGGTGGAGCTGAGTGCTGCAGCACTTATTCTCCAAGTCTCCCCCTTCATCTACTGTGGCTTGAATTTGTTGACAATTAATGAAGTGAATATATTCAAATATACTGTGTATTCTGTATCATTTTGTCTCTTCACTGAGGCTATGATGTTCACACTGAGTGAACTATTCAAACCCAAGACTCCATGTTTATTATGGCTGCGCCATTTCGTCAAATGGAAATATACAAGATGTTTTGTGCATCATTTTATACACATTTCCCCAAATTCATATTTGGTATCTTTGGAAAGTTTGGGATCCCCACTAGATTTGTAAGTTTGTAATGACCTGACCACCAGCAGGCTGCTGCTGATTAACAGATTTAGACTTTTTAATACCCTCAGAGGAAGTCATGTTTAATCCTAAAAACACTTGTAGCTTTTATTAGACAGATTAACAATTATCATAATATTCTTGTTTATAATTATTGTGGAGATAGAATCATAACTGCATTTTCTTACGCTTTTTTGCTTGGTCAAGAAATGAACTCAACGTCTGATAAACACAAATATACATGTTGCTCATTTGGTCTCACTTCATTTTAAGCCAAACACAATTTTACTTAAATGGTTTTTTCAGGTTTCCTGCTTTGATTATTTTATTCAGTACTGCGCGCTGGAGTGAGGGAATAAAAGCAGAAAGAAAGAGACATGAGAGAAAAAAGAAAAACAGAAATGAAATTAAGAGGAGAAGAAAGGATAAATTGATAAAGAGACAGACAGAGAGGAGGATTGGTTTGTGTCTTTTAGTGATGACGACTCTGTTCAGCATACTAACAACACTGCCCTTCAGAGCGATCCGAACACTGCTGCGTGACATTGGCTGAAAGTCACCATGGAAATCAGGCCTGTGGGCGGTGTGTGTGTGTGTGTGTGTGTGTGTGTGTGTCTTACAGGGATTGCAGGGTCCTCATTTATGCCCCCTGGGCAGCAGTGTTAAATCAGATGTTTGGCTTCCCATGAGCCGACTGTCAGCCCTGTGTTTACCACAGTCACAGAACCTGGCTTTAAATACACACACGCACACACACATCCTCACACGCTCACACATACACTTCGTCATATATTATTCAGCCTATCCAGTTTCTTCTCTCAGCTGGCTCATTCACAGTTTCAAATCACAGATGCAACCAGCAGAGGGGGAAAGAATAACAAAAAATAAATGTGGATCTTCAGTCTCACTCACAGGATTGTGTTCGTCTCATTTTGGATAAGAGTCTGAAGTGTGTGAGGAAGAATAAATATCTCTCAAAACTGAAACTAAGATGGACAGTTCTTTTTATCTTCAATAGTATTACATATGCCACATTTTAAATGCTCTAGGGGATGAAATTAATTCCAGTCAACAGCAGGATGTCGGATTTATTTGTCTGCTCTGCCAGCCGCTGTAGCAGATAACCATCAGTTTCTTTTTCTATTCAAAAATGCCATTTGTCTATTCAGTATATGAAAGTGGCTGTTAAATTTTGCAGGGCAGCTGGTGAATGAAAGGGTTCCCAGCTGACAACCAGTTTTGTGGATGCAATGACTGTACTCAGAGGGAGTTACAGCTTTTTATATTATGATTTCTGTTCTTGATGATGTTCATGAAAGACCCGAGAAGTGCAGAAGGAAACATATTCTTCTGTGTTTTTCCTCGTCAGAAACAAACCTTATTAGTACTCTAATACTGGTTGTTTACATTGTACACATGTGCTCCAGGGAGTGACAGATTGCATGTTAATCAACCAGTAAGTCAATCAATCAATCAAGTAAACAAGCATAGCTGTTACTTTTCCATTCCCCGTCAATGGAGCGACTCTGAATATCTAACTTGTTCAGTGTTGCAGAGCTTTTTCTCCCTCTCACAGCATTTGTCCCTGAGATGCTTAAGCTCACTTTTTTCCTTTTAGAAAAAAAAACAACAAAAACCTTGGCTTTTAAGGAAGAAAAATATTTAGGCAGGCTGCTTTAGTTTATCTCGGAAGAGAAAACTGTGTGTTGGTTATGTTGTTGCTTTCTTTCTGAAACATGAAAGCAAAATGACCTTTTTTAACAGTAGTTTAGTGTTTACCCACGTTATTTTTATTTAGTTTAGATATTTGGTTTACTTTGGACTTCATGTTATCTGTCCTCATCACACTGTAGTAAAGCTCTAGTGGTCCCTGTCTTCATAGCCCCTACAACAATAATAATGTAATTATGTGCACTTTAGTAACCTAGTTACTCTTGCCTGTTCGCAATAACCTGATTTCTTAAATGTTCTGCAAATGAGAAACCCAGTTTGCTAAATCGGGTCTAGGTATAAATCTGGTTACCGCAGCTAGATTTCTGATGGAAAAAAACTGATTCCTTGGCGTTAGATCTTTAAGGGACTTGTTACATGTAAACATGTGCACAAAGAAGACAGGGAAAGTACTGCTGTGAAAGCACTACAGAGGAACAAAAGAAAACATTATTACTTGTGTCCAAAATCATTACATGCAAAGTCTGACTAAAACTGAAACTAAAGTAATTAAGTTTAAATAAGTAAGTTTTCAAAGCTGCAGAGACTCGTAAAAAGGAAAAACAGAGTGCTACACTACAGAGCCCCCTGAAGTACCATATTAGCATTAAGCAGTTTATACCTATAAAATAAACTTTTAACACACTTAAATGATAGCAATATAGTTTCTAAAATATGGCAGCACGTACAGTAAATAGTCTGCACTCAAATGTGTTCCCAGTAACCTGGTTTCCTGTGTGAGTCAGTGATGCTGGGGAGAAAATCCTAACTAGCAGGAATTGTTTTAAATACAAAAATAAAACCTAGTTCATAAGAAGATTGAACTTCTCTGTAACCTGATTTGTAGGAGGAAGAGTGTGGAGAGTGATGTGATGCTACATTGTTTTTAAAAACTCCTACTGTTAAAAACTAAAGTTCTTTGGAAGGACTGAAAGAATCACTGAACAAAATACTTAATATACATCTCCGTTGATGCAACTGCTAAAGCTCCAACATGTGTGACTGATCTCTTTTCTCAATCTCCATCATATTTAATTCCTCTAAGCAGTGAACATTGCAAAAAGCATTATGCGAAAACTATCGTGACACACATTCCAGCACTTACAATAAAAGCCTGTCAGAGAATGTACAGTATAAAGCCGTTTCCAGAAGTTATGGCAGCCTCCCCTCCATAGTGGATGAATGACAACAAAAAAAAGGGCTGTAATTTTATCGCCTCTTCCTCATTAATCTTTTTACACCCTGTCTCAGCACGATTTAAACACCCACCCTTTGCAAAAGTAGTTTTTCTTTGTTGCTATTTGTATGAGATTTTGCCTCTTTTCTGCAATGGAAGTGTGTATTTTGTAATCATTTGTAATTACTTTATAACATGACAGCCCTTCATTGAACTGTCCAAGATGAGTGGAACAGCGTGTAGTACACAATAATAAATGTTAACAAATGAGTTTTGCCTTGTGTAGCAGTTAAACCTGCTTTATGCTGGATATTGTATCTTTCCCATGTCTTCTAACAGCAGCATCGTTGGTTATTGGTACAATGAGCTTCATCTTCAAGGCTGATTGCCTTGTCATGGGCCAAAGGCTGCGCAGCCAGCAGCCTTTAGCTCTGATGCTCTATTGTGCTAATAGCTTTTTAATGAGCCATAAGTCACATCCCCATCCGATTGCTCCAAAGCATTTTGTGCCTGTATCTCAGCCAAAACAAAGGGGATGCCTTCATGCTACAAAGCGGCCAGCTCCAATATAGAATAGAATATAGAAAGTAGAATACCGATTTTACAGATGAGCACTCACAGGCATTAAATTTGAGCGATAGGCTACTGTAAGTGTGATTGGGCCAATATACTTTACATTTATATGTCATTTCAGCTGAACTGACATCCCTTCAAAGCTTATAAGTAGAGGGTTTAAGAACCATTAATGAGTGGTTTACAGTTTTAGGTTTTCTGATGTATTTTTCCAGGCAACCATTGGTTTCAATTAATTTCTCTACGGTGTGAAAATCAATTAGCAGAGTCTGGAAACTTGAGTTGTGTAATCCATCACAGTGAACATCAAGTCTGAAATCTAAAGTCACATTTATGTTGAGGTAGGAAGTAGTTAAGGAAGTAGCAGACAGTTGATTGCCAACTATTTTCCTAATCAATCAATCATTTCTGGTTCCATCTTGTCAAATATGAATATCTTTAGGTTTTGGACTGTTAGTTGCACAAATTAAGAACTTCGGTCTTCGCGCTGGGAAGGTATGTTAGACATTTGTGACTTTTTGTTGAAAAATACAGACTAAAAAATTATTTATAAATAGAAATAGATCAATCGCTAATGAAAGTAATCATCAGTTGCCCCTGTAGAGTTAATGGATTGCAGACTTTTTCTAATTACCTGCATTTAAACTGCATTACCAAAAACTGTTCACACAACCGAAGCAAGTTTCAAAAATCTGTTTCTTGATTTTCATAAAGGAATTCATGAAAATCAATGGCTGCCTGGAATTGTAAGACAAATGCATCAAACCACTTAAAAGTGCCGAAAGGATTAGGTAATTAATCTGCAATTTTGATAACTGATAAGTCGTTTCAGTCATTTGTTAAACACAAATCTAAAAATCTTTATTGTAGGTTGGACAAAACAAGCTATTTGAAGATGTTACCTTGGGTTCTTGATGGGCATGTTTCACTTAATTCTTACCTTTGATGGTCTAAATAATAAAGTGATTAATTGGAGAGAAAAAAAGGTAAAATAATTACATGTACCCCTTTAGAGCCTGCATTTGACAATGGTCCATAAAAACATTAAGTCCAGTTAAAGCAACATACAACAACCTGCAAAATATCATGTGTTTTGAGGGCATGTTCATACTGTGCTGTAGCTGAGTAGCATATGTGTGGCTGTCGGAGCGCCGAAGTGTGTGAAAAGTGAGGTGGCAGAGGCAGAGGTGGGTGAGAAAGAGAGAGAGAGCTGGCGAGAGAGAAGAGAGTGAGCGCAGAAGAAGTGGCGCGTCTGTCGGCTGTGCAACAAGCTGCGATCAGTGGAGCTATTGCGAGGAGGAGGAGGGCAGAAGGAAAAACCCTGGAAGCAATGATGATCAATCAGGAAGATGTGAGGATGTGAAATAGAGAAGAAGCAGGGAGAAAGAGAGATGAATGAAAGGGAGGAAGAGGGGAGAGAGAGCGAGAGAGAGGGGAGGAGACTGTGCGGCGTGTACAGACAGAAATGGGAAGTGAAATAGACCACTGGGAAGCGACTCGGCGAGCGCTGTGATCAAGACAGAGAGGAGTATAGGAAACACAGGGATAAGTGACAGGGGGTGCTGTGATTGACACGCCCATCATGATAAAAGCAAAAGACAAGCTGGCAAATTCTCTTCCTTTTTGATTCATGTTTGAGTCATTAATATATTCTGATTTCTTGTGGAGCTGAGTGAATCACACTACGAGGGGCGTTAATTAGTTTTCCCAACTCGTTGCTTCAAAGCCTTTTGTCTTTTAAAAAATGACATAAAGAGGTGCAAACAATCTCTGAATGTTCTTTGGGGAATGTAGACACTCTTGTTGACCGATGCTTGGATTGTGCTGTCAAACTTGGCTCCGATTCTTGTTTTACCACCTCGGCTCAGCTTCTTTTCTCCGTGAGGTAGGTTTTTTCTGTTTTCACTTGAGGAGGAGTCAGAAAGTGCATGGCAGAGATATTACTAAAATGAGAGATATATTTTTTAAGTAAACTGTAAAAAGATAAAGACATTTGAGGAATTTCTAGGGGTTGGGGTTGATGATGAGATCAATCACATGTAATAAATCAGGGAATTTCCTTCATGCAAAGAGCTCTAATTATTGGCCCCTTGGGATCTTAGAAGAAGATGAATCTCTTATCTTTATGGTGTAAGATCTGAATGTGATATGTGTTGGAGTAAGTGCTATAAAAAGAAACACATTTCCTCTCTTTTCCCACATTGCACCGTCATGTCAGAAACTCTATTTTTAGAAGGCTACTGAAACAATATCAGAGTAATCGTGCACTTTTCTCTCCCTCTTCCCCTCGAGCTATCATTTTATTCAAATGTGCTGAGTGAGCGTTTTGGTGCATACTATACAGTATCTCTGCCTCTTGTTCCCTGCCCCTGACAATCTGGCTTGGCATTGAGCTTGCAAACAATATTTAAGCAGAAAATAAAGGTATTTTATCCTCCAACTCAGTGCAGCCTCTCCAAAACAGCTCACTGTGTGGGTGCACTAGTCGTGATCCCCACTCGTGGTGTGTGGAGGGTGTGAGCGTGTCGAGGTTTTGGAGCTCCTGGGCGTCTCCAGAAGCTCCAGGCTGCAGCTCCAAACAGTAATAATTTATTAATTAGCATTACATTACTTCTCAACCTGCAGGTCATGACCTTCAGTGGGTTGTGAGATGACACTGGATTTCTAATTTAGAAGTGTTTAATCATCCTTTTTAATCTTTGTGGTAAATGCATTTTTCATGTGAGATGCTTAGCAGCCTTCGGGGTGTCTCTCAGTAATTAAAAGTAAGTTAAAGTAAAATAAGCTGTAAAGGAGAGATTGAATAATGATTTTGCAGCAAGGTTCATCGTCTTTATGTTTGTGTGCACAAATGGGGGTCGCACTGAGGCTTTCTTTTGTTAAGAGCCACTGGGCTTCCAGTAATTGATTAAACGGTTGGCAACTATAGATGAGGCAGTAGTTTTAATAGACAGATAAGTGAGCTTTTGATGGAAGAGCTGCAAATCCCGGCTGCCCAATGTGGGCAGAGGGATGTGAGTAAGCATTGATGTAGGTTTGGGGTTTGTTAGAGGAAAAGAGTATCAGGAATGACATGAAAAAGTGAGTGAGGGGAGAACATGCAGGAAAGGAAGTTTCTTTGGTCTGTTACCTACAGCAGGTGACAGATTCCAAAACTCATAAGGTGTTTTCACTGTTTTATCAACTTAATATGATTAGATAGATTAGACTGATTGAAATACAATTGACAAAGGGTCTGGTTAGATATAGTGCTGGATTTTTGAGGGCGATACCAATATTTGGGAGTTTAAAAAATACGATAACGATATATCGGCCTAGAGAAATTTCTTTGAACATAAACACAACATAGACAAACTATCTTGATATGGATTCCCTAGATTTTTTGTTGTTGTTGTTTTATTGTGACCAAAATATTTTACAATTGTAAAATCTTCTCAGTGCTTTCTGGTGGAAAACTATGTAATGGTGAGACTGACTATGTGTCCATTCGTCCATCACATTATCATTATTTCTTGAAAATATTATTTGTGGAAAAAAGTAATACATTTTGTCATTGTTTTTTTGTCTACAAAAGAAGTATTGTATTTTGCTGTTGAGCCCTTTTTGCACTTCCCAGACTTCTCTTGTCAATGAAGCCATGGGAATGGGCCTGTGACGTCTTTTTCTTTAAATTTTATGTTGATGACATTTGAGTTTCTGTAGGTGGAGCTCTTTCTCTTGTCTGTTGAACCATGTTGTTACATCATTCCTTGCATGCCAGGTGTCTTTATCAGGGAGTGGACATAGGTTGAATCACTGTTGTGCTGTACATGAATCAGTAATGGCAGCAAAATCAATGTATATGGAAATGTCAGGGTTTATTATTTTAAACCTATGACATTGTCCAGTTAGAGACCAGATTGCAGATTCATAGATTGACAAATTTCATTTGACATTTCATATTTCTGTCTGGCTGCAGAAATCCTTGACCTCTCTGACTGACAGATGATGAAAATTATCTCCAGCTCGCACACCAATGCTGACCTCGCTAATTGTTTGTGGCCATGCATGAGGAGATGCCGATGTTGTGAAAGACCACAATGATTTGGATGCTGTCAATCAAGCAGCATGTGCGTGAACTTTAGGGCAGGACGAGGGTTGTGGAGGTGGCTGGGTTTACCCTGCACAGGCATTCATGGAGTACACTTTGACATTTATATTTGCAAATGAGTATACACTCATTAAAAACAAATTCAGCATTGCACTTGATACCTGCCTGTGTTGTTCATGTACCTCTAAACTTGTGAGAAACTTTTACACATTTGGGAGTGAAGACAGATTTGTAGATTATTTCAACCAGTCCTTATTTCTTCAAGGTTCTGATTTAGGCTTGAGGTTAAAATGAGAATTCAGATTATAGGTTGAGGATTTAAGTTTGAACTTGTGTTCAGATTTTACATTAGATTAAGGTCTGAGCTGGCAATATACCCCAAATAAAATCCAATTTGGTGGTTTTGCTTTGGCAAGAGGGTGGGTTTTCCACCACAAACAAGTACCACATTTGTCTTTGATTGCTGCAGCATATGCTATGCTAGTTTTTGTGTAAATCCATTTATTCGTTGACTTGTTCTCACTGTGACTCCAATGACTACACTTGGATTGTTGCATTTGACAGCCCTCTGTTTCTTTTCGAGACTACTGCCTGTAAAAGCTCAATGAGGCAGGTAAAGGACTCAGATGCTCAACCAAACAAAGCAAAAAGGACAAGACAGACAGGCAGGAAGTCCATGAAGGCAGGCAAAAAGTCATTACAGGTAGGCATGAACAGGTAACAAGAAGACAGCAAGCACAATAGACAGTCTGGCGAGGGAAACAAGAGAGTTAGTGAATGACAGATCTGACACCAGCTAGTTGTAGCTATGACACTGCCAGCCTTAGGTACAAGTCCCTGAAAAGGAAGAAACTTTAGGAAGAAATGTGTAGAAGGAGTGCTGATAAAAGTTTCGCTTGGTAAGCAGTGTTGAGTGTTGTGTTTGGGTTAGAGCCTATGGAAACAATCAATGGAAAGTCCTTGTAAGGATAGTAATGCAAGGATGTATGTGTGTGTTTAGTGGGAGTATGTCTAGTTCAGTCCAGACATGACAGCTGATGAATGGGTTGGATGCCCTGAAGCAGATACAGCAAGGAAATAGAGACAACAAAGGTCAGTGTGTGCAGCGGGACCTTACCATTAAATGAGTTGAGGGATGGAGGGATGGCTCTGTTTCCTGCAGGGACAGAGGCAACAAGAATAAGAATGGGGCAGGAGTGAATGAGAGATGGCAGTATGAGATCACCCTTATGTCTGAGGTACAATTTGATACTCAGAAGTATCGTCTGTAGTATCCAGGCAACAGTCAGTACAACTTTACATGTTGTCTATTCCATGAATCAATCAATGAAAAACATTAGATTTACAAAGTAACATGATGTGAAATCCACAGTGGCTCAAAGAGACCTGTATTTAATTTATTTATAGGCATATGAATACAAATATATATGCTGGTATGAATACAAATAATGTAATATTATAAGCCAGTATCAAATACAGCAAAGGGCCATGCATTTGATGTGAAGCTACAGCACTCAAACTTTCTTATGGGTTTCACATTTAATTTATTTTGACAAGGTTTAAAAGCTCTAAATTGATTTTCAATAGTCATACTTAAAGGTACCCTGTGGAGTTTTCCTGTAAACAAACAGCAAAATGAAAACTGCGAAATTCATTGTGTGTATCCTAAAGACAACTGCATCAAATGCATTTTCTTCCTCATAAAAGATTTGCAAAGCTGGTTATTTTTAAGATTTTTAAACTAGCTAGCTAGTTTTGTTCTTCTGTTGTTGAACATGCATTGCTACGTTTTCTTTGCTGCTTCTTGCCGCACTACTGCCATCTCTGTTAATCAAAGGAATAGCATAAAACTTTTGGCAGGATTGTATATTGCGTCACCCGTTAACTGATCACGCACATACTGTATATGTGCAACCTTGTGCATGTAGAGCATGAGATACAAACTAAATGGGAACTCTCTCATTAAAACAGTGCTCCATAGCGCCACTTGTGGTCAAAAGCTCAACAGGGTACCTTTTAACAAAAATAAGTCAATGTTCACTGGCGTTCAAGATGACCATTTTTGAAGGTTCAAACAAAAAGACTTACGACTGACTACTTATGTTTAGGCAACTAAAACTACTTGTACTCTTAACCCTCCAATTCCAACCTCACGAGAGGTTTTGTAGCGACATAACAATGTCATGCCACTTCCTGCTTTGCTACTGAGAGAGGACAGGCATTATTCAGATGACTGCATGTCGCTTTTAAGCAAAAGGTAAACATGCGTAATTTTAAGGGGTTTAGTATGCTTGAAACAAAGTTCATATGACATGGCTGCAGTGTTTATGTTAATTCTAAATAGCCATTTTGAAGGCGGGATAAAAAGCCTGCTGTCATAGCCTCCTCTTGGCTGTATCCCCCTGCCTCCCCAGTCGCTCTCCAAAAACTCTGTGCTGTGAATGCAATTAATCCTACAAATGGGGATAACAGTACACACTTTTAGACAGTCAGTCCAATTCTTGGTGTTGCACTTGTACTTGTACATACAAAAAGTGACAGAATTGTGAAGACTGAAAAAAGAGAGCTTGAGAAAGAAGTTCAAAGATTGTCGGATGCAGCCTCCCCAAATTCTGACGTCAGAAAGGTGTGAGACACAGGTTTTTCAGATGTGGTTTGCCGATCTGACAGGCACTTTGTTTAAAGCATGCTGAACCCTTAGAACAAATGACCACTGTTGTTGATTGGTACAACTGACTACAGGTTTATGGTACTGCTACTTTAGGCTTTATTGGCTTGAAGTCAAACCTTTTTTGACTTTTATCAAAAACAAAAAAAGAAAGAAAATACTGTGTTAAACAGGTTTTAAACACTGACTTAGCAGCAGTTGAAGCCCCAGGCAGCATTCTCCACAACCGTCAATTTATCACAGCCAGCTGAGAGGAAAAAAGCTTTCTGTTCAGAACAGAGGTTTTCTCCTGAATTGGCTGGGACAACAAGTGGCATCGTTGTGTGGCATCTCTGAAATGGCTGAGAGAAAGCTAAATCAATTAGCCTCAGGAGGCCGCGCATTGTCATTCGCATTGGGTTACCGGTGGCGGGCAGCCAACCAGCAATGGTTCATGGAACAGACGCTCACTGAAGGAAACAGGGAGGAAAGGATTGACGGAAGGGAGAGGGAGCAGGCCAGGCTTATTCGATTTTCTCAGGAAAGTGATTACACCTTCCGCTTCCCAACAACCCTCCCTCTCTCCTTGAATGTTAGCTGCTAAATGACAGTGACACACCTTGCCAGAGCGTTCCTCGTAGCTTCTTTTATAGCTTTGCTTGAGAGCCCATCAGAGCCTTCAAGTGCAAACACTCTGCTGCAAACTGAATTTCCTTGTACTGCCACTAGCAGGGCGGTGGCCCATGTTTGTGCGTGATTGTGTGTGTGTGAGATCAATGGAAAGGAGGGCTGCTTATGTCTGTCTGCACATGATATACTGATTGTGTGTGTGTGTGTGAGCACATGTGTATAGTCTGCAGTGTGTTTGAGAAATTACTGATGGAATTGGACGGAGGTGGAGTGGCGATGATAAATCAATTAGAGTGCGCAGGAGAATTAGGCTAATGAACGTGACAGCAGGGCCAATGTCCCACTCAGCCATGACTCAGTCCTTTGGGCTGGTGTGTATGGGGACCTACTCAGCAGTAATGGTGACTTTTGACTGTTCCCTGGGTCTACACTTTAACCAGTGTTTTCACTAGGATAATGGATTAAACACTACAATCCCCTTTGATTTCAGTGTAAGATAGTATACAACCTTGAGTCATTTGTTCAAATGCCTTAAACTACTACTACTATGTTTACCTCACAAAGACCTGTGATTTATGACTTTTGTGTCTCAGAACCAAAGGTGGAAGTAGTGTGATGTTGTTATAGTACCTCAAAAGCTGTTAAGTAGGAGGTCCAGGTAGATGGTTGGGTCAGGAATGCAGGCAGGCAACTCTGAAACTGGATCCAACTGTTACAGTAGCATCCCACTTCCTAAAGACAGACAATCTTGGTTTGTTTTGACTGTGACCCTGATCTCTCCTAACTATAACTAAGTAATTTAACCATGACCACAAGTGCAATCTTTCTCTAAACCAACCAAGTAGGTTTTGTGCATAATCCTAACCAAGCGTAAAGCCTTGGTTCATTTTGAATGGATGGCGAGTGGATTGCAAGCTTGTGGGTCAACTTCAGCACAAAAATGTGTAGCAAATTGTCAGTATTGTCCCCCACTGTGGAATGACTAGCAGTGCTATGACATGTCATAGAACCATAACAGTACAAGTAACAAACTTTTGCAGCCTTCTCTGCAAAACTACAGAGAAGTCTGTAGTCCCATGATCCTGACCTTGCAGTCATCATAGCCAGTATTTAAAAGTCTCCCTTCTTAGTAGCAGAGACATGGGGAAGCTAGCAACACAATGGCACGACCTACATTGATGACAAAACAAGGACTAAAACCACAGTGCAGCAAACTACTCATTCATTTTCTCCTTTTTATGCTTTTCTTTTAGTTTTATTTCCCCTTTCTTGATATTATTTGGAGATTGGAGCTTTTCCTGCTTTTGTCTCTTTATTTTAAGTCACTCAGGAAGAGAAGAATAGTAATTGTACATTAAATCTTAAACAATTAAACTTGCAAAGCATATTGTCTTGACATTATTTTTCCTCTAGTACTCACTCCATCTATTTACTTTCTAAAATTGCCCCTGTCATTGCTATCTATTTTGTCGCTCTTTGAAACAGCTGTTATCACGCTCTTCTTCTTGTCTCTCTTTCTCAACCAGCTGCCCACTATTCTTCCAGCTGTCATTCTTTTCTCCAGAATTCAAGCCCCCTCCTAATAGTGGTATTTATTTTCTGTCAGGCACTCTTTGTCCCAAACAGAATAGCGTGCTCATTACACACACGTTCAAGATGCTTGTGAGCATGTGCTTCTTACATAGAGACAAACTCAAATCCTCCTTGTAGAACTGTAACCAATCATCTGTAGTTATGTACTTTCCTGGGTCCATTATGTAATTGTCTTATATTTGTGGATAAGTGGCTGGATTCATATTATATTTTAAAGAGAAATTTCCAGAACAGCTATAGGAGGAGGATTTCAGCTTTCTCAAAAGCTGATTTTGATATCCACCCTTCATAGTTTGAAAAAATGGTATTGGTGAATTATTTCTCCACCCGTCATCAAATAAATATAGTTGTAAGCAGCTATTAAGACATTTTTAAGTGTTAATTAATGTACTTATGCTAATGTAACTCCTGCTGTGAAGCATCTGTAACTTGTGTATACACAGATAATTAATATTTAATATGAATATGAACTATGAAGTATTTGTTTTATATTTATTAATTAAATATGTATTTATCAATACCTCATCTTCATTCTCCATGACAACTGAGCCACAGGCATCCATGGCTGAAGGCCATGAGATGCAGCTGAAAGCTCCGGAAGAAATCCAATAAGGGAACTTTTTTGTCAAACCACTATATCCAAAGTCAAGAGTGAATCTTCAAACTCAACATTTCTTCATGAGTTTTGAAGACATTCAGAAACTGTTTTAAATATGCCTGTGAATGATTAGTACATAATAGACACTTTACTATAAGGGTGGATTTACCTTGAAATGTTCAAGTTACAGAAATGCATCGAAGAGATTGAATTATTTTGCCACAGTCAGAAGTCACTTTAATAATTTGTGAGTGTGGATAGGCTGTTTCTATAATAAGCTTGCACCTTTTGTGGCTGTTTTGTTCATGCATATAGTGCTTTTAATGTTTATTAATAGATAGGCTTTTCTTTTGGAACATTCTTTATTGGTGTTATCCCGCATTACTACTACATATAATTCTTTTTTATGTCATAGAAAAACTGACCAGTCCTTCTAACTGTTAAGTGTACCTGTAGTGTGGTTGTTTTCTGTAACTTGTACCTTGATGCAAGGTATCATTGACACATATGTTGGCTGCTAATGCTGCTCTTTGATTCATAGGCTGAATGTGATATTGGCAGAAGGGCCGGACTGTTTGCCTGGTTACTGGAGAGCATTTAAGACGCTGATCAATACGTTTACAGCCTTTGAAAAAGGAAACATGCTGAGGAGCTTTTACAAGGCCCTTGGACCAGTCAAGAAAAAAGCCATTTACCAAGAGGGATTTGACTAAACTGATGAGCTCAGTCAGATTCTTGGCAAAACAATTGCAGTGCCCATCATTCAGAATATAAAGTCACCATTCAACACGTGTCTGGCTCATAAGCCGAGCGGACTGTAATGTGTCAGTGCAGACACGATAATCAAAAGCAGCAGTACACTTGACACTGTCAAGGTAAAAGTATAGTCAGTAGGTATATTGGTAAAGAACAATATGGAAGAAGGGATTAGATCACTTCCACTCAATGTGACAGCAGTGACTTATATTGCATTTTCATTAGGTTTTCACTAAATGCAACAGTTCAAGGTCTGTTTGAGTCTTTGTGCATGTGTAGAGAGAGTTGGTCCATATGGTTTTGTGCTTAAAGGAATAAAGCATTTATCCATGCTTAGTCAGCAGTAGCTTCTTTAACCACAAAGACAATCTTTGTCTAACCTTAACCATGTATTTTCAATGCCTAATCTCAATGAGACCTTAACCATACAGTTGGCAGATCATAAAATGCTTATATGAGTCATTTTGGAAGAGCCACATGCATTGTTTGGCACTGACAAATAGCCTATTTAGTCCCTTATGTATGAGGACTTAATATTCTAACTAATATTCAGCTATGTGTTTCCATGTGTTCTTACCTCTAGAAGCCCAGAATTGTTAAATTATAGCAAAAAAAGTCAATTTTGCTTTACTAAAGTTACTGAAATTGGTGTCACATTTGGTTTGATCCCCTCTACTGCCCATGTAACAAAATCTGTAACATCACAGAATGACAGGATACCAAACCTTTGTCCAGTAAACAAAGTACTTATGTCAAGTGTGACTGTGGTTTATCTGCCCCAGTTTGCATGTAATCGGACAAAGAGCAAACCAAATACAAAATCGCAGCTAATCAAAATGGTCAAAAACATTTTAGACCAAAGAAATTGAACTGTAGTGCTCAATCCTTAAATGGAAAATTGGCCCACATCCAGGCAAGTTTCTATTCTATCTATACACGTGTCGTGGACTGAAGCTAACAGACAGGGAGTAAGGAGGGCAACGATCTTGGAAGCCAAATCTACGACTTGTTCCAAACTTTGCTCCTCATTTAATTTTTATATTACCCCAAATTTACTGCCACAAGCTTCAGATCATAAACTATGAATGCGCTTGGAAGTCACAGCAAGGTAACAATGCTTCTACTCTTGAGTAGAGACACACTAGTTATATTCAAGTCTGAGAAAGTGCTGTTTCATGCCACAGTTATGTATTGGATTTAGTGTAAAATATGAGGTGCTGATTTAAAGGTTTAAAATCACCTTGTAGCTACATGTACAGCATGTGGAAAGTTTGTCTGGGTCTCCAGGTCTTTTTTGTAGATGTAAATCTTTTACGGCTTGTGGACCAATGTAGGAAAGAAAGCAGTGAATCAACAAATTCTGATGTTTTTTTTTCCTCCTCTAGATCTATCAGGAAAGCATAATTACATTGTTTTCTTATAAATTACCTCATGAAAACAAGGAGTAATTGACCTTAACCACTGTTATTTTGGATGTGGCCATTGCAACGAGTTAAACATGAACATTTCAAAGTTATAGAAACAAGTTGACGTCCCATTCTTCTACTTTTTCTGCTGTGACATGAATGCGTGCTGCAGCATTGTTCACCAGAGAGAGGAAGAGGTAAATCTCCAAAGTAATCCTTGTCATTTGCTGGCACTGAAGCAGACACTCAGAAAATCTCCTCTTTTGGCTCGAGTATGAGTTTCTCCTTTGGGTCGTGTCCAATGTGAAATGACAGAGAAAGAAAGCAAGGGAGTGTTGCCAAAAAGGAGACATAAATAATAGGAATAATATAAAGGAGAACAAGGAGCAGGAGACGCAGATAGATGAATGAACTAAATAATATAAAGGAGCTATCTTTTGTAATGTTATGCAAATTATATGTTTTGATAATGAGAGCTTTGAGCATGAGTTGCACAAAGAAACAGAACAAGCATCATATTTATAGAGGTCTTGGAGTCTTGACATGGTTAAGAGACCCTTGCACCTGCCCAGAGCTTCCTCCCATCCTCCCTGCAGCTCACTAATCAGTAGGGCTGGATGGGGGATGATGGGGCTTCCTAACCTGCCATCAGCCAGCTGCTCTCCAGCAGGCTCCCAGGAAAAAAAACAAAAAAACAACCAGTGTTAAGCAGTCGTGGCGATGCTGTCAGTAAGCAACTGCATCACCGTATTTTCTGCCATAAGAAAAGATTGAAGAAAAGTCACCCTTAGAGCAGCATGTTGACAGTTTGTCAGGTGACGCTCCTGATAACATGGTTTCACATATAGGTATTTCTATATCACATGGATTATTTGTGACCAAATGAGCACTTCTTAAGTTCACAACACTCTCAAAACTAACCCACTTCATCAGGACTGTGTGGGTTTGTTTTGGTCAGATTTGATTGATAGCAACATCAACGAAGTCAGAGAAGCCAGGATAATTATTCCCTCTCCCGTCTGCCGATTACTCTACTTGACTAATACTAGTGGATCGACAGAAAAATAATTGGCAACTGTTTTGATAATTGAATAATTGTTTCAGTCTTTTTTAGATTAAAAATGCCAAACACTCTCTAGTTTCAGCTTCTCATTTGTGAGGATTTGCTGCTTTTTTTTCTCGTTTGTCTATTTTCTGATAGGTCAAGCAATTATTTGATTGATCAAGAATTAAATAGCAGATTAACTTATAGTGAAAATAATGGTTAGTTGCAGTCAAATATGGTATAGCCTCAGCGACGTAAACCTATTGTACCTAACCCATGGCAAAACAAGATAGTCACGCAAGGTTTCTATTATTAAATTCTGAAGCTTTTTCAACTTGTTCCACTGGTCTGTAGGTTTTTTGAGAGTGTGATGCTCATTTTGATAATTTGGCTTGCTGTCTGTAAGCTCAGCAAAGACTAAGCAAAGGATCTGTGTCAGTTGGCCTTTCTGAATCAAGTTGTAGCTCCAGCAAATGCAGTAGGGTGGTCTGCTATGTGTTTATTGAGACGGAAATCTTCCATGGTGAGAATGGTTAATGTGAATTTTACTTTGTGCATTATTCTATTATTTTGTGTGTGTGTGACAGAGGGAGAGAGAGAGAGAGAGAGAGAGAGAGAGAGAGAGAATGTGTAGTCATCAGAAATTGGATGATGTCTGGTTGTAGTCATTGAAAGAGATTAGAAAAGGGCAGTTACCGTATCGTGCAGTGCAACAACATGGGCCATCCGTATCCACGAATCTTAACAATTTAAAATTAACAGCAAAAGAATAATTTCATTATAACATATGGATAAAGTCCTGAGAGCTGCATTGCCTTCCGATGATCTGGAACATGCGTCACTATGACATACGCTCCATTTTCTGTTGAACCTCAAGATGCATGACATGACAAAAAATAGAACTTTCCGGAATTCAGTTTATTAATATGCGCTTATATACATTCGGTGAATAGACCCTACCTAGCAATGTAACAATTCTTTTAATGTTTAATGTTCATCAGGGGAACTTCTTGATTCAATTCAACTGATATGGCCAGTATGGTGAGGACATGATTGACATGTTCCTGGATTAGTATGGATAACAACATCTATCATATCATATGTTCATATTATCACATTATACATAAAGTATGTCGCTTCTGCATTCTGGGGAGAGGAAATGTGTTTGGGAATGCAGCACTTCAAATTTATGTTCTATATTTTGTGTGAATGACTGCCCACACTACTCTGTCCCAGTGTTTCCCTATTTACACATCATTGTATTTGAGGTTATACTTAAAGTTGGCATCTGAGCTGGATAGTGTTTCTTTGAAGATGGTGAAGAGGTTTATCTTCATTTAAGAAGGAATATAACTTATTCCTCAAATGTCTTCTTCATTTCCCCAGTTTTCAATTGACTTGGATGTTACAGTGTTTTTAGTGTTTACAAGTACTTTATCTTTGTCTTCCCATTTTAGTCATGGACAACTGACATTGAGTGGTTGGGCTGAATAAGTTACAGGCTTGATTAATGAACTATGATATCGGGGGCATTTTGATTGCATCTCCCACCAACAATGTGGGGAACTAGATGAGGACAGTCTGCTCTCTAGAGAATATGTTCTCCAGGAATCGCTTCAATGGACAACATGGAGCAGGTGTTGCCCCTAAAGGAGGCACAAAGGCAAAAGTCCATTCTCCCAAAAAGAGGGCTCCAAACCCCAGGGTAGCACTGGTCATTCGGGGTAAAATACATCGTCTCTTGCAAGGTTCTGCAGACCACCATGTCCCAGATCCCCACCTCTATTATGCAGGTATTGAGGAGGAGGAGGAGAGTGAAACACAGGAGGGCAGAAAGGAACACAGAAGCATTCATCCAAAGGTTAAACCCAGGGCTGAAGCCTACTCTCCAAAAGTGTCAAACGGTAAAGGACATGGAGTACCACCGGGGCCACCATGTGTAGGAGAGGTGGAGCTGAACAGAGAGGGATGTATAAGAATACCCTGCACTTTGCAGCATAAAAGCTGCAGATCCCCAGCAAATCTGAAACGAATCTCTTTTGAGGGTGAAATTCAGGGAACTCCTGAGCAGATGCGACCACCCCCGCAATATGGTCCAATCAGCCCAGACATGAATGGTACTAAATTTGCAGGAGCAGCCGGAAGGGATTTTGCTTCACCCCGTATTCGGACAAAGAGACCATATTCTACTGGTGATTGTGTGGACTACAACTTCAACAGAGCTCTCCCAGGTACACTGCTGGAAGAGGACGAAGATAAAGAGGAGGAGTCCAGTGCCGTCATTGAGCACATTCTAAAAGAGCTGAGGGGTATCAACAAGATCCAGGAGGAAATCTCCGACCTCAGGGATTACCTGACCTCAGTTCGAGGGTCAGTTGAGGAAGTGTCATCCTGTGTAGACGCTGTATTGTTGGAGATTGAGGGCATTCGTTCTAGCAACAAGGCTGGTTCAGGGGTACACGCAGGTACCTGGTCAGGGGTAGAGTGCAAAGATGGACCATCCACCCGCAGAAGGCCTGCTAGTGCTTATGGCAGTTTAGAGAGTGCAATGCCAAAGTCTCATTCAAATCTTTTCCCCCAAGTCTGTAATGAACGCCATAGCATCCATGGAGAATTACTGCTACCAAGGGCAGAAGAGTCTACTGTGTCCCCAATTGCTGAGTCATTGGATCATCAGGAACTGGAGGAACAAGAGGATACCTCTGACCATAGCTCAGATATCCCAGTAGGTGCCATCGCAAGAAAGCTCAGCATTGGCTACCTTGAAAGGCAGGATGGCCAAGACTGTCAAAGCACCAGCTCCTTGTCTTCTGGTCATAGTTCCAAGTCTGAGTCAGACCTAGAGAGACCATCATGTAGTCATGGAAGGAAGCAGCAAAGAGCTGATGATGGGGAGGAACACTGGACTAACACTGGACGACAACACAGTGCTGCTGGGGAATCTGTTTGGCATAGGGAAACTGCTTACCTCAGGGAGGGACATCTGGAGGAGCATCAAGGTGAGAGCCCTCTTTGCTGTGAAGGAGCTGGTAGCTGGGATCACTACAGAGGTGCAGGAGGATATGGTACATCAGGGAAGCGCTCCACAGGAAGCTCAGAACGTCTCTCTGTTCGCTCTGGGAAACATTACAACTCACCTGCCAGCACTTCTAGCAGGGAGGAGTGGCAGTCACGGAGGAGAAGGCCTCAAACCCAGTCTGGGATTCATGTTCCCACTGATACCAAGCGTGAACACCCCACTGTAGGATATGAGTGTGCTGCAGATTTTTCCTACCTTCAAAGTTCTGGTTACCATTCAGCTGATGGACATGATGGAGAAGCAGAGGAATTTGAGGCATATGGGCAATCAAATGACCTGAGCTACACAACAGACTGTCAATTTGATAGTTATCAGGAATCTTACTTAGCCTATGAAGATTCTTCAGCAGTGACATGGACTGAGGCATCCTTATGTACCACTGTAGCTGATGTGGATAGGCCATTCATCCAAGAGACTGAAGCCAGTTACCAAAGCTTAGAAAACAGACTCCCTCATTCTGGCAGTGCAGACGTCCAAGCTGGTGGTTTCAATGTCAAGCGCATAGGCCGAGCTGTACTTGATTTTAGCTCTGCCTTGCGGGGAGCATTGCGCAAACTTGATGTACCTGTAGCCCAGTATCCTGGAGAGGAAACAGACTTTGAAATGTCAATGCCTTCTGACCTGCCTACAGCTGAGTTGCCCTCAAAACCTTTATGCTATGAGGCACAATTTGAACAAACATCTGACAAAACCCCAAAAGGTGATGTGGTTGATGACCAAAAGCAAAACAATACTCTAGACAAATTACATATTTTCTCTGTGGAGCCTATGCTTGAAGAAGCCAACAACAGCCTTACATTGGAGTCTCCAGACACCTGCCAACATCCTACTTGTTCGGACAAGATCCTCCCATGCCCAGAAGAACTTTCAGTCTACCCTGACCCAATTTCCAGTAGCACTACAATACTCCCTCCACCTGATGGCCTTACAGAACAACCTGCAGAAGGCCCTGCAGAAGGTCCTGCAGATGGTCCTGCAGATCTGACTGTTAAAGCCCAACTTTCGCAGTGCACCACTGCAGAATCCCTCTCGGTCTCCCTCTTGGCTGATGAACCTGCAGCACCGGAAGAGCAGGGAGAAAATGAGGTTCCACTGCCACAGCAACCTGCCGCAGACATTGTGGCCTCAGAGAGCAAAGCAGAAGGAGATGCAGCACAACCTCCCATGGAGATAAGCCAGATGGATGAACGCAGGCTAAAGTGCCTGAGAAGCTTCCAGCAGATTCTGCGTGATAAGAGGGAAACCAGGCGCAACCTCGCCAGTATGACCATGTCCACCTTCTCTCAGGATGACTTTGAACCAGGTAGTCATCTCTGGATTTTAAGTTGGAATCATCTTTTGTTTTTCATGTGCATTTTGTCTTTTATTTCATTAAATGAGTCATTCACTGGCAGCCCTCGGGGTAAAAGAGCTTTGGTATTTTTTGTATTTTAATTTATTTGTGTGACTCATTTCTTTTCATGCTTTTATGTTGAATTTAATAGATGTTATTTAACTTTTAGTGATCATAAAAGTATTGGCTTGTTTGTTCCAAAACTTTCCTTTTCCACCCCTCCTTTCTGCCTCTCACTGTTGCCAAAACTCTTTGATCTGTCGTAGTCGCAATGAAATGTGTACAGTGATAAAAAGATAACTGACTGTATCCTCTTTGGGTATGTTCACCCAGCAGTTATGAATAAGCCCCTGTACCAAAAGGTCCCTTGGGTATAAACAGTCTCTGCTGATATTATAATTTTATACCCCCTTGAGAGTAATGTATCACCTGCCATTCAGGAGTCCCTTACTCCTCTCCGAGGCTTCAGCAGTAGCCATTTGCTGAATTAGAAAACATTAATTATCTCCTTGGAAAGCGAGCCTGACAGTAAAAAAAGAAGGAAAAGGGAAATATTAAGAGTCATTTTCATGATAAATTATACATGTTAATGAAACATTTATGACCTCAGACCCCTTTCTATCTGAAAACTCTTTGGCGGCACTGCTTTTAACATTACCCGAGCATTTATAACAAAATGAATAATCCAGTGTGTGTTTTGTTATTTCACATGATGAGTCAAACTAGTCCATGACTGTTTTTCCATTTCCTTTTTCTCTTATGCTGTTTTACAGATGGAAGTCAAGATGGAGATCAGGTTACCTCTTTTGTGGTTTCTCTCCTGTTAACATTATTAACATCATAAAATAAGTTGTTCTTTCTGTACAGTTTTTTGGATATTCTTTGGACATTTTCTCATGTCAGTGTCTGTCTTTATTTAATGTTCCTTTTTTTGTGCTGTCAGTTTGTGGAAAATGACAATGAAATAGCATCAGGTTTTATGAGATGTCAGCCTCAATGCATCTGTGCCCTATTAAGAGCATTTGTTGTTTCAGTCATGAATATAAAAATGCCATACAGGAATAGCTCAGTATTGATTAGGACACAATATTGATGAAAAATAATATAGATCGAGTCTGTGAGGCTACCATGTTTGTATGTTTTGTCACTGTGGTTTTTTCTTTACTAGTTGTCAGACAAAAAGAACACAGTGTTAGGAAGCAAAATTAAATTTTCTGTGTGCTTTTACTGGGAGCATGTGTGGTATGGTAGGTGTTGACTTTACGAGGTGAAATCAGATTTATGATGCTCATATATGAAGGGGGACAGTATGATTGATTGAAATGCCCTCTTTGGCATGCAAATCTGAAACTCAACCAACCCGGTTCAGTCCCAGTGTTACACTCCTGTTTTTTCTTCTCACTTTGTTGTTTCTCTCGTGCTTGTGCGTGTGCATGCTCCAGTGTCATGAAACCAATGAAGGCTGTCAGCCTTTAAATGACTGAATGCGTGACCTTTGACTTTCTATTTCAGAGCCGGGATCAAGATGGCGACCCAAGCAAGCACCCATGGGCCAAGCCAGGGTCAGTAAACACTTTTTGGTGTTCGTGTGTGTATGTGTGTGTGAGCGAGATAATATGATTACCTGCTGCAGTGTTTGCACATGGATTTTCTTTATTTAAATATTGATCAGTGCATTTTGTTTGTTTGTGTGTGTGTGTGTGTATACAGGGGAAACACACCGTTTGGCATTGACAGCATGCCAGACCTCCGCAAGAGGAGGCCCATTCCTCTTGTTAGTGAACTGGTGAGTACACATCAATCAATATCTGCCTCCAGACATGTAATTTTGAACTAAACTGCACCTTGACTTTTTTCAGAACTTAAGCTGAACAGACTCAGGTGTTTTCTTTTATTATTATTCTTTTTTTGGGGGGGTAAATTGAGCAGTATTTGAATGTGGACATATACCAAATATACTGACTGAGTGGAGAAAAGAAAATGAGTACAAGCAAGGACGGAAGCGAGTATGTTGTCAACTAAACCCTGAATATGTCCACCTCCTATATCAAAACAATAAAACCCTGTATTGAAGATCATTTGATAATGAGATTTAAATATTGTATCCAATGTATTAAACCGGTTGTACATTTATCCACGTAGATGGAGTCATGTGACATTTCCAACCCATTAGATTTGTTTTTACTGACACAGTCTAGAAAGTCTTGTGTATGTTGCATACTTAGCCTGGTAATCTTGAAGATGACCACATTAAGTAATATTATTTATGTGGTATGGTGGTTTAAATTGAAAATTTCACAATGCCATTGCTGTCTAAGTCCTTCCCATCAGTATATAATACATTTACCGTCAGGTTACCTGGGTAGAAATGTGGCTCCTGAACAATAGACCACAAAAGACTAATGGGCCCCTGGTTGTTCAGTCTCAAAGAGCCTCAATGTCCACCTCTCGTCGAATATTTCCCACTGACCTGGAAAGTTGTATAACATCACATTAATCTGCTTATCATAAAAAAAAAGTTAACCTATTTTCACATTTTTTATCTTCACCGTCTATAAAATTCACCTTGTGCATAGAGATGTAGAGAGTGAGTAATCATTGCTTTTATTTTTCTTAACTTTATTATTTTTTTTAATTCTGTTTTATATACGAGTAATGAAATTGTACATGGTGTTAGTTTTCTATGCTGCTGGATTGCCTTTGTGTACCCTGTTAGTTTTTGTTTCTCTTTGCAACTGCTGTGCACCAGAAGCTTGGTCAACTTTGGTTATTGATTTCAGCTGTAATAGCCTGTTAGCTGTTGCTTCAGCATTGGACGTAGCAGAGAAAGGTCATGTTAACAAGCTAGGTTAGTGACACCAGAGTTTTACATGTTACAATCAGCTAATTTGATCCTTCAGGAATGATTACTTGCAGCCTACATGCAGGACAAATGTACATAGGAGCATTTTTGCAGTGATACCCGCTGTGTAATAATTTTTTTGCAAGCACTGAATAGATGGATTCAAGGTGAAAGCTGCTGATCCTCTCAGAGGGGAACCTGTTTGTTTGCCTCTAACATTTTCTTTCTTCTTGTTTTCTTCCCTTGCACATGTTGTCTCCCTCCCTTCGTCGGCCCTCAGGCTATGGTGAGTAAAAGAGAAGTGAGGTTTCAGCTGCTGAGTTTTACCATTTGTTTGCTGGGCTTTGTTTCAAACTCTCTAATGGTCCCGATTGTAGTGAAGCATTTCGATCTGCTCTGCGTGAAGTTCTTATGTGCATTTACAGAAATTTGGTGTAAGAGCATGCAAACATATGCACGAACACACACTCATACAAATAGCAGTCATTGTTCACCTGTATTTCAAAACATTCTGACAAACACAAGAAAAATCAATTCCTTCTTCAGAATGCTTTCAGCTTTCCCTCAGCCAATTGATGCTTAGAGAGTGAGATGCTTTTTCTGTGATTGGTTTTTTAGCTACAAGTCCTTTTAATTAACAGGTTTGTAGGCTGTGATTCAGCAAGTCGACAAATTACACACCTGCCTCTCTAAACAAACAAATGCTGATAAATGTTGTGGTAAATTGTGTCTTTCTCCTTTTAGTCTCACATTTACTTTGAAGTACTTTATGGAGGCTGAGATGTATCAGAGTGCTTAGAGCTGTGAATATTCAGCCACTGAGATCTAAGAAACTTGACTTTGACTTGAATCTTATTAAAGAAACTTGTCTCCTTTTGATTTGAAGTGGATCCTCCAGAGTGAAGGTCACACTCTCAACTGCAAAAGTCTGAGCGAAAAAGCCCCTGTGAGGTTTGAAGAGATAAAGGCTCTGGGACAATCTGGTCTAACTTCATTAAGTTTAGTGTATCAACTTCCACAAATCATGATGAGAGAGGAAAAACAGACAGGAGAGAGATGAACAAATACAAAACTGTGCAGATGAGACTGGAATCATTTGGAGATAAAAACCAAAACGAAGAAGCAAAAGGAAAAAATACCATGAAAATCTCAGCACAGAGGAGAAGCTACGGCGCAACAAAAAAACAAAGAAGATATAAATTGTGGTCACGACAGAGTGGTTTGTATTGCAATTGTAAGGATCAAAAGTCTGCATAAGAATATGTGCAGATAAGGTTAGAGCATCACTAAACATATTTGGTTTCGATTAAAGTTATCAGTTTGCTGCTTTTTTTAACATATTGCACTCGGTTGGGTCAGCACTTTTGTGGCCCGCGTATGAATTGAGAACAGTGTTTACATTTTCTCCTGCTCCTGCAAATGTGAGTTTTAGACTTTCTTGTCACCTCAAATGATTTATGCTTATCTAACTCAAAACTCAGTGGAGCATTTTGCTCACTCCATGCTACATGACCACATACGCACATACATGTTTTCCAACAACGCTGCCAGACAAGCAGCACATTTCTCAGACACTTGCTGGGTACGATCCAGCTACTGTACCTTGACTTCTTCTCTTGTCAGGTGATAGCATGTTTTCTTCTGTGATCTTGTAACTGTCAGAAAGGATGAGGAGAAGCTCACTTTTGAGGTATTAGAATATCTGGAGCTCCCAGAGCTCCAGTCCCAGCATTATAAAAATAATATTAAAAAAGACTATTCCTGGTGAGTTATAGCTGGAGAGATTAAGCTCTTCACTAAGCACTAGGGTCTGTAATATGTTTCATAATCTGTGTGGTCTTGTTAACGTGCTGCACGGTAGAGTAGTCACCTGGACTCCTGCATATTTGCCATCTCTACATAATGGATCCCTGACATTTTTAAAGTTGTGTGTGACTCTTTCTTGTAATGTCAAATGAACTAAATACACCAACTATCAAAAATGCCTCATTGAACTCCATTAAAATACAGTTTATTAAAGTGAAGAGATATGTAGTAAGCTGATGAATCACAGTGTGCTGCAGCAGATAAACGGCAGTAATCAGCTTAATGATAACTGATGGCATGTGTCACTGAGATGCTGTGAGCAGAGCCACTTTAAAAAGAAAAGCTGTGCATCTATTTCAAGGACATTTCTCAGGTGTATCATAGCTTTAACGTGCTGCTGTCAGATGAAAACTGCATTTGAAGTTCAGTTCACTTCTATGCTGGAGAAGAAGAAAGGCTGTCCAAATCCTGTCCAAACCACCCTGCTACAGCAACTCCACATTGACACTCCTCTCCACATCCACAGATCCAATACAAAAAAAAAATCTGCTAAAAGAAAACTAAAACTAAGGCTCTACTGTATATTCTTAAAAGAAAAATTTGTTGTTTTGGGAAATACACTCATTTGCTTTTTGTGGCAGAGCGTTAGGTGAGAAGATTGATACCACTCTCATATTTGTCCATTAAATATAAGGCCACAACTAGCAGGTGATTAGCTTAGCTTAGCACGGTGTGAACTGCAGCGGTGTGAACTGGCCCGTCTCAGCTCGACTCAAGCCGGTTGATGGCGTCGCCTGCGACTCAGCTTGTCAAATTGCTGGTGGCTGGTTTTGGAACGTAAGGCACGTCACCTGTTTTAAAAGCCAATCAGCTCGTAGCGAAGTCAGTCAGTCATCTCGACCCACTCGTTTTTTTTATGTTTTCGCCGTTTCATCAACACTAGAAATGCAACTGTAGCAAGTAACTCACTATCACTATCCTCATCCATATTTTTTATTACCTTTAGAGGTGCCATGTTTTTACCTTTAGGCTTAAGGCCAGGCTAGCTGTTACCCCTATTTTCCTATTTGTGCTAAGCTAAGCTAACGAGCTGTTGCCTAGTGCTTCATATTTAAGGGACAGATATGAGAGTGAGTCGATCTTCTCATCTAACTCACGGCAAGAAAGTGAATAGTAAGTGTGAGTGTATTTCTCAAAATGTCGAACTATTCCTTTAATGCATAACATCTCTCAGTTGAGAGTTAGGCTCTATTTAATATTCAATATTAAAGTGTTTATTATACTACAAAGTCTGTTGAAGTATCCAGATCTGTAGCGGGGCCAAAGAAACTTGATTGAAACATCCCTAATTAGGTGAATATCCTCACAAATGTAATAATACAATCATGTGCGAGTGTGTTTGTCCTCAAGGAGGGAATAAAGGAGAGATGTGTGACGTGTTTCCAAAAGTGTGTGTTCAGAGAGAGAAGGAGATCAAATGTGTGTGTTGTTTTTGCAATTTAAAGTTTGTACGACCTTCAAAGTTGAAAGAGCCCAACATCACACAGGGAATTGATTTCCTGAATTTTTTAACTGAAAGTTCTCTTTGACTTTTTCTTTTTTCTTCTTTACCTTGTTTTTTCTTTTTTCTCTGTGGCTGTTTTTTTTACTTTTTTTCTTTCTTGTTTCCAGTCCATGATACAGTCCAGGAAAGCTGGACTCGCCCACACACTGGCCACACGGACCTCCCTGAAAGACGAAGAGCTTGTGAGTGGCCAAATACATATGCCACACACACACACACACACACACACACACACACACATATATACTGAAGCTATGACTTTATAGATTCTACAGGGAGACTTGCTGTTGCCTCGATGCCAGCTAATGGGGATCCACACAAACCTTAACTTATATTTACACACGAACTCTCACACACACTTTTCTCACTAACTGTACTCCTGCTGTCATTATGCTGTAGCCGTATTGTATTGGAATTGTATCTGTTTGTTGGAGATCCAATATACTGTTGGCTCTGAATTTTGCTGAGTCAGCTTTAGACAGGGTCAGGTTTTAATGGAGGCAGGAGCAGCAAGGCCGTCCTGACTGGATGAGGTTTCATTGTTGTTTATTATTGTTTTGTGCCTTTCCTATTGTCCTGTGTCAAGTCATGATTACATTATAGAAGTTGAAACATTCATTATTCAAGTGGATAAAGTAGGTCATCGAATGTGGCAGAAAATAATACAGTGGAGAACAAAGCAACTGCCAATTTTAAAAGAGTATAATTTATATTGTATAATTACACCAAACTGAAAATCTGTAGTTTATAGATGAAATGCAGGTCAAACAAAATGGACAACATGAGCTCTGCAGAGGAATTGTGTGCATTGCTAGCTTTACATATTGTCTGATATTTAATCTATTTATATTCTAGGGTAAAAAAAACACAAAAAAACCTCTCTAACTTAAAGGAGTCCTGAAGCTTATTCCACCTATGACGAGTATAAAAGGTGAATGCAGTTTTTCCCAATCCCGTATTCATGAATGGGATATCCAAGATAATGCATTCTTGTGAACGAGAAGGATATCCTGTATTTCTTAAGTCTTAAAAGTGATGATAAACAAAATGGTAGCTTATTAAGGATGCCACGACCATGGCTCGGAACTATCAGCAGCCTAACTGTGCTGCGTATTGATAAATCCATGGCGCTGTTCGTGGTGCTGAAGTATCAGATGTATTTAACCTAATTAAATTCTACTAAATCAAAATTATAATCACAGTTATAATATCAAGAATTAGGCTAGGCCTGGTGTGTGTGTTGGTTGGTTGTGTGGGGGCAGGGGGGTGCTCCCATTGGGCCATCACCCCCTGTTAAAAATTACCAAATCAGCACCTGAATGTACAGTATACTGTATATGCGCAATGTTAGCTGTTTCATTATTAGACTATACTGACAGATGGAAGTAGCATATGAACAGAAAATGTGCAACATTTCGTGCTTGGCTCATAAACACAAATACTGAGCAGATATTCTTTAGCTGTAACCCTGTGTAAAGTTTTTTAGCCATCCATCCAACCATACTTTTTTAGTCCTATTGGCTCTGGCACTTACTTAATGGTAGAAGTTAGAGGAGGCTTTACAGTGACAAGGAAGTAAATCAGAGGTAATAAAATCAGGTAAATGCAGAGGACAGGAAAAATGAGGCACAGACGATTGAAACAACACAGGCCAGATCAATAAAACTCAATGCAATTAGAACAAGAGTGAGTGAAACCAGAGGCAGAAAAAGTAAGTAAAGATAACAACAATGAAACCCACAAAAGAAGGAATTATTTGTCTTATATTAAACAATGGATTCCTACTATTGATACCACTGTATCACAATTTCTACTAGAATAATAATAATAAGCATGATAATAATGACTCACATACCCCTATACAAATTGTGTGTTTACCAAATCAAGCTGGGCTTCTAGTCAAGGTGTCCTCTCATCCTGTGGAGATGTGTTCACCTCCTCCCACACTCCTCCTACACTGGACAGCAGCAGAATTTAGTTAATCAATAAAGAAGCCAAGAATTATAAAAACACAAATTAGCACTGTCATACATAACCACATTTCTATTGAATTTTAGCGGTAGCCACCTTGAAATTAGCGTTTTTATGAATTATCCTGCATTGATGCTACAGATAATTCTTTCTTGAATGTTACATCAAATCAGCATGTCCAGGTAGAAAACGATTGTAGCTTTTATAGTCACTAATTAATTCCCTTTCCATTGTTGTTTGCTCGTTCTCTGCATTTTGCTCCACCGATCTCTTGTGTCACCTGCCAACCCTTTCTCTGTGCTGATTGTGTTTGTGTCAATCACACAATCACAATTCATCCCACGCTTCTCCTTATTAACTCTCTATCCTGTTGACTCTTTTTTCTCTTTACTTTTCCTTGAATAACTTCTACACCCTCCACCTCTGCCCCACCCCTCCTCCACCCATCTTTCTTTCTCTGTTTGCTCAAACAGAAAAACCATGTGTACAAGAAGACCCTGCAGGCTCTGATCTACCCCATCTCCTGCACCACACCACACAATTTTGAGGTCTGGACAGCCACCACGCCCACCTACTGCTACGAGTGTGAGGGTCTTCTGTGGGGCATCGCCCGGCAGGGTATGCGCTGTGCGGAGTGCGGGGTCAAAGTGCATGAGAAATGCCAAGAGCTGCTGAACGCTGACTGCCTGCAGAGTGAGTAAAGCAATTAAACTACCTGCAAATTGAAACCCATAAGAAAACGTGCCCAAATGTCCCATATTGTTGCAGCGGTTACCAAATACAGATTTACCCCTGTGACTGAGTGGAATGACTGAAAAGTCTACTTCCCTAATCAGAAGTAAGCTTTTGAATACAATGCTGTTTTGAGCTTAAAGAAAAAGTGTCTGAGCAATAATTTTGCAGAGAGGATACATCTGGCAAACAGACATTGCTCTGTGATGTAGTTTCATTTAGCTGCAGAAATGCTGTGGAATAAGTGTGAGAAGGGATGAAGGGTAATGCCATAAAACCTGAGGAAAAACATGTGGTCGATCATTTAGCATAATTAGAAAATGTCATTTCTAGTTCTGTTTTTTTTTCACTTTTACCATCTGGGGCTCATCCTCCGTCCTTGTCGTCTTCAGGAGCGGCGGAGAAGAGTTCCAAGACTGGGGCGGAGGACCGGACGCAGCACATCATCATGGCTATGAAGGACAGGATGAAGATCCGTGAGAGGAACAAGCCGGAGATCTTCGATGAGATCCGGAAGGTGTTCGACGTCCCCAAGATGGTCCACGTCCAGCACATGAAGAGCATCAAGCAGAGCGTCCTGGACGGCACCTCCAAGTGGTCGGCCAAGATCACCATCAACAGTATGTCCAGTGAATTTTTTACTTTGAAATGGAAAACATGTGAGCAGTTACCTAATACATAGGGATCATTTACCTTTTGAAAATTTGTTTTGTACTGGAATAAATGTGTTTTCAGATGACAGAAAGCTCTGCAAAAATGTACTGCAGTACCATTGCTGAGTTGTCATTGCAAAGTCTCTTTTCTCTCTTTATTATCACTTTGAGTACTTTTTCTCTCTTTACTCTTCTGGCTTTTGAAAGACACAACACAAAACAGCACAACAACTTACTTTTCAAAAACCTTGAAAGAAAGGTAAAACCCTGACATTTTCATTAAATTAAATGTC
The DNA here is from genome assembly GCA_002120245.1 of Maccullochella peelii. Lineage (NCBI taxonomy): Eukaryota > Metazoa > Chordata > Actinopteri > Centrarchiformes > Percichthyidae > Maccullochella > Maccullochella peelii. The sequence continues at coordinate 90,093 of LKNJ01000864.1, forward strand.
TTAACAGACAAAGGCCAACTTCACAGTAATGCCAACATCTTCATCAATATATCAAGGTAAATGATAATAGGTGTAATGATAAGTGTTATCCATGTCTGTTAAGTGTCTTTCACTTTGTCTTTTTTTCTATCTCTAGTCTCTCCATTATTACAAATGCACCTACTCGTTCTTAACAGGCTTGCTACAGGCTTGTAGCAACAGGATACTGTGTGTATGTGTGCCCACACTTGTACAGTGTGTATAGCATTCATATCTCTGTGTGAAGTCAATCTGCAGAACAAACTCAAGGTTTCATGGCCTTTTATTCTCACCGCTGGCTTCAGCCACTTTGCTGAATTATTCTAGTATAAAATAGTCTGGTCAATAATTGAAACTAATCACTAAATGCCTAAAAACTGTTGATAAATTCTTAGAAAAAGTTTTCAGGTAAATGCTTGGGAACAGTTTTCCAAGAGAGCAGTTGAGACATCGACGAAGCCGGCCTCAAAACACATGTATGACAGCGGTAGAAAGTTAAAATAGCAGTTTTATTGCACATTCTAATCGTAAGAAGGTGTAGGAAAAGCTGGATGGTAAAAGTCATCAACAGTTTAAGTCTAGGTGCCCTTAAGAAACCTGAAGAACACAGCAAACATGGCTGTGAAAACCTGCAGCTGTGTGAATGTAAAGCACAGTGTTGCTAAACCAGAGCATTTAAGGTTTCCCCAGATTATTACCTAAAAAAAGAAACTATCCCACATTCATGAAAGTTTCTTGTTTTATCTGACAGCCTGTTCTGAACTGTGAAGAAACCGTTTATGTGCAAGCTTCACTAATTTGAACAGAGCAAAGCAACCAGACACATCACACCAGCAGTGTTGCCATGGCAGCCATCACACCTTGTCTCCCCGATCACCAGTGATGAGCTCCATTAAAGCGGAGATACAGGAGCAGGCGTTCAGCTGGCGCTTTGTTAGAATTAATTCGTGGTCAGGTGCTAATCGCCATCGCTCGCTTTTCTGCTGATCAAGGTCAGACCTCATATTTATAGATTCTACAAATGATCAGGAACTTTGGACATGCAATTTAAAAAAAAAAAAGTAAAATGTGTCAGTATAGATTCAGAATTCAAACATTTTTACAATAAAGGTTTGGTACAGATTAACGTTTGTGAAGTTGTCTCTCCTCCAATGTGGCTGTAACCGTTTTCTGTACGGCGATAAATGAGATATTGTTCAAATATCTAGTTTGTATATTTTGTCATATAGCTTTAGCCAATGTTGTCCCTTCAAACACAGTGGGGCAAAAAAACGTTCCTTTAAAGGCGTCTATAAATCATTCAAGTTGTGACTGAACTTGATGGTGGACTGACAGCTGATGTTCTACACAGAGCTCTTTGAAGAATCCATTGATTTCATTAGGGAATATTTCAACCGATTAATATTCAAAACTCCCTTTAGCACAGATAAAATGCAGACAGTCACCGACACTGAATGAACCACTAGCAGAGATATTACAGGGCCAATACTAACCAGATTGGATATTGGCCATAACTAACCGATCCACATGTTTTCTGGGAGGCGAATTTTGTTATCATTGGACGGAGCCAGGCTAGCTGTTTACCCCTGTTTCCAGTCTTTGTGCTAAGCTAAGCTAAGCTAAGCTAACAGGCCCCCGGCTGTAGCTTTATATTTAATGAACAGATATGAGAGTGATATCAATCTTCTCGTCTAACTCTCCGCCAGAAGGTGAATAAGTGTATTTCCCAATAATGTCAAACAATTCCTTTAAGCACTGCAATGTGGAAAATGGGAAAAGCATTGGGTGTAGACTGGTGCTTTTATTTTGTCAGATGAGTAAGCTCCCTCATATTCTTCCTGGTTTAAATCGGTCACCTTATGTTCCTCTTAAGGGCAACACACTCTGATGGTGTGTAGCGCACATCAATACACCTACACCCCTTGTTGTCTGAGCAAGCCCCTGCACATCTTGACACTCATCAGCCTTCCTTCAGTTTAACAACATCCTTGGTACCAGTTGACCTTCCATCTCAAATAAATATCTCCAGACTCGGTTCATAAGCCTTTAATCTCCATCTATCAAAACAGTTTTCTGTTACTTGGATACAAGCGAAGCCAGACAGATGGTCTTTAAGGCATACGCAGTTATTGTGTTGATGCTGTTTCAGCCAAAGTGTCACAGAAACTGCCTCTTATTTCATTTGTTGCTTTGTTGTCTTGACAGAGTGGTACAGAAACAATATGCAGAGTATAAAAAGTGCAATAATTCAATTTAAAATTCAACCAAGCATACTGGTTACACTCAAACCGAACTCTCTGTCTGTGGTGACTGTTGTTTTTACCTTGAAAGGCAGGCCGTGTCACCGCTTCAAGTCTTTTTAAAAGACCTCTTTGACTACTTGTTGCAGAGGACAGCAGAACATCGCGTGACAGACAATAGTTGTTTTAAGTAATTTGGTGAGAAATGCTGTTACCCAACATCTGCCTGTGAGTCATGAGTATTGTGTTACGAGGCTTTGCATGACTGTGTGGGTGATATCTTGTGTTTTTGTGTGTGTGTGTGAATGAGACAGAAAGATGATGGTAACGAGTAGGTGTTTGTTGTTCTTATGCAATTTTCATACTCATTCTCGCTGTTTGTGTGTGTTATCAGTCGTCAGTGCGCAGGGTCTCCAGGCCAAGGACAGGACGGGCTCCAGTGACCCGTATGTCACTATCCAAGTTGGGAAGACCAAGAAGAGAACAAAGACCATCTATGGCAACCTGAACCCAGTCTGGGAGGAGAAGTTCAGCTTGTAAGTTCAGCTTGTTATTGTCTTCCTGGTTGTAAAGCTCAGCTGGAGTTCTCAGAGGTCTGGCAAAGTGCAGGAAAACAGTGTCACTGTTACAAGCACCTTGCATTGGTGGAGGAACGTTTCAGGTCCTTTACTTACAGTAAAGGCTCTGCACACCCGTGGTTGTCAGTTAGCATTGATTTGATAATTTGCAGGTCAAAAGACGTATACACATCTAGTCAAAATGGTCAAATTTAGCCCGGTCAAAAGTTATATCAACAGCATTTCATAAGCCTTATTTCAACATGTAGTTAGGACTTGTTTTACCTTGAAATATAGGTATTGAAATGTGGTGTTGAACAGCTAGACATTTAAAATACTTTCACTTTCAAGAAATCTAAACATTATTTTCCCTTGCAAAACAACAAATCAATGCTTGCACAGACTGATAATGAGGCAAACAGTTTTTAAATACTTAATTTGAACATATGTTAATTTGCTCCAGGCATGCATACCCTTCACCTTAGCCGTCTGCTCCACCACTTTTAACAAATTTTTTAAAGCAACACCTTCACCCACCTGTCGCCTGTCTCCACAGCGAGTGCCACAACTCATCAGATCGCATCAAGCTGCGGGTGTGGGACGAAGACGACGACATCAAGTCACGAGTGAAGCAGCGTCTGAAGAGGGAGTCTGACGACTTCTTGGGTCAGAGCATCATCGAGGTTCGAACTCTGAGCGGAGAGATGGACGTCTGGTACAACCTGGGTACGTAGTCACTCCATGGGAATATGGGAAATGGTGTGTGTGTGTGTGTGTGTATATTTCTGTGATGTGCGGTAGATGGGAGTGTATAACTAGTATTTGTGTGTGTGTGTGTGTGTTTTGGAGTGTGGGTTTGCTCATTAGCACAGCAGTTGAAGCACTTAGATAGTTCTTGTCTCATAAGCCAAAGTTCAACTTAAGTTCAACTCTGAGCGATGTATAACTTCAGAGTAATTGTGTGTGTGTGTGTGTGTGTGTGTGTGTGTGTGTGTCTCCACTTACAGAAAAGAGAACAGACAAGTCAGCGGTGTCTGGTGCCATTCGTCTTCAGATCAGCGTGGAGATCGAGGGAGAGGAGAAGGTGGCACCCTACCACGTACAGTACACGTGCCTACACGAGGTAACACACACACACACACGCACACACTTGTAATGGGGAAGCTGACAACAGGCGTAAAGGAATAAACTGAAGTAGGAAGTGTAGGAGTAACTGGAGTCTTGCTCTGCTTGATACTATTTTAATATAATCTATTTATTTTGTGTAGTATTTTATAATTTTATTGCTTGTTTTATCTTGTGTTATGCTTTTTTGGTGGTTTTGGTGTGAATTAGTCTCTAAATCCATTTTTAACATCCTACGTTTTTTCAATCACTTGTAAAGCACTTTGAATTGCATTTGATTTGTTTAAAAGGTTCTGTATAAATACATTTTGACTGATTGATTGATTGATTGTTTTTTTGTAGAACACGTTCCACTTCTCGACCGATGTGGAGGGAGGCGGCGTGGTGAAGATCCCAGGGGCTCAGGGAGACGATGCGTGGAAGGTTTACTTTGATGAGGTGCAGCAGGAAGTCGTGGACGAGTTCGCCATGCGCTATGGCATCGAGTCCATATACCAGGCCATGACGTAAGCTCAGTGTTAAAATATGTGTGTGTGTGTGTGTGTGTGTGTCTGAATATGCAAGTTTGCCAGGCACTCCAATACTCTTGTATTCAATTTATCCAACAGGCTGTGAGGTCAGTTGATTGTGTGCATGTGAGGGTAAATCAAATCAGGAAATATTTGAAATTAGTGTGTTTGTATACAGTATTTATAGGCCTGTGTGTGTTGATGTGATGAGCAGTGGGCGGTGTTGTCATGAACTATAAACAGCATGCAAATTAGTTTATCTCATCTAATGAGAAAAGATGACCTGTCACCTCAGAGATTTCCTGGCTGTTTGATTGGATCATTGTAGGCAGGTGGAGAGAGAGACTCAGTGAGCACACACACACACACACACACACACACACACACACACACACTGGTTTAATTACATTAATAATGTTGTTGTTATATGACCTTAAAGGGACAGAGAAGGTCTATGTGTTTGTTTTGTGTGATGGAGCACAACCACACAACACAATCATACTGGGAAGCATTGAGTAAATTGAAGTTGTAAGCAGAAATGGCCCAGACTTTGTCCCAGTGGCAACGGGGATATGAGCCAATCAATGACACAGCCAAATGAAAATGGTGATTGAAATACACAATCGCACTCGCTGTAGCCATTATAAAAGTCTCACTTTAGAAACTCGTGCGTTTAAATTAATGATTTGTGTTCATTAGTACACAAATTCATACCCTAGAATGGTCAAAACCAAAGCATGAACATATCCTGACGTCAAAAATGCTGGATCCTTCAGTTCCCAAGATGCAACTTGATAGCGTCTTTTATTTGACCTAAATAAATAAATGCCAACATCAAACTTGATGACCCCAGTGTGTAACCTCGTTTTCCCGCCCAAAACTTGTAGTGTCAGTTCAAGTTCAAGCCAAAATGACCCCTGAATACATCATCAGGGTTATTATCTCATACATAGGACATATACAACTGTTATCACGGGCTGAGAAGCACTTCTCATGACGAGTCAACTGATCCTCAGGTCCTCAGGTGCTAGTCTGCTGCTAAAACAAAAAAGTAAATGGTTACTGGTGATCAACTGCACTTACTGTATCTCCTCTTGTTGGTTTCCCTCCCACCTGTCTGTCTTTCTTCTCTCTCTCGTCTCCAATTATTCCCACCCCTTTCCTCCCTCCCTCCATCCATCCGATCCTTCATCCTTCTTCTTCTCCATAATTTATTTTCTCCTCCCTGGCCACTTCATGTCTTCTTCTCAACCCCTCCTTCCTTCTGTCTCCACCTGTCTCATCCTCCCTCCATCCCAACCAACCTTCTTCCCTCCCTCTCCATATCCCTCCTGCCTTTTTTTTCAACCTCTTACTACTTTTAAACTTTCCATCTCCCTCCTTCCCAACCTGCTCACCTCCTTTAATCCCTCTTTCCCTTTCCTCTTCCTCCCCCTCACAACTCTCTCCTTTCCTTTCCTCCTCAGCCATTTCAGTTGCCTGTCCTCTAAGTACATGTTGTCGGGAGTGCCGGCAGTGATGAGCACCCTGCTGGCCAACATCAATGCCTTCTACGCCCACCCCACCGCCTCCACCAACGTCTCTGCTCCGGCCAGATTTGCAGCCTCCAACTTCGGGGTAAGTGACCACCAGACACAATGAAATGAACACAGATTAACACTAACCTTTTCAATACAATCCGGCAAGTCAACTTGCCAACCAGACCTGGCAGTATGTTTGTAAAGCGTCACTTGTAAGAGCTAGATTCAGTGCAGACTCGGCTTCCAGGTGATGTTATGTATTACCTTGGTGACCACAGTGGAAGCCCTCAACTTTTGAACATTAGCAGGTGATTGGATTTCAAAACAAACTATTTAGACATCTCAGTGTGAATTATTGCAGTGGACAGGAAACAGGTGGTTTGATGATCATAGTGCTATGAACTACAGTTTTAGTCCCCACCAGATCGTTAGCTTTGACTTAACCTCACTAGATCTATACATAAACTTTATCATCTCTGACTGAAAACTTCAGCAAAACCCATTTTAAAGTTATAGAAGTTAAATTATATAAAGTTAAATTGTACCTAAACTTAAACATCTTAAATTAAATCAGTCTAAAACTGCTGTTCTTTAGTTGCAGGTCTAATACTGCAGTGGGAATCTAAAATTGCAGCTGAGGTGTTTCTCATTATTGGATTATTTTATCAATTGTATATTTGAATTAAAGATTGTGCAGTATTGATACAGCATTGTAGTCAGCAAACTCAGACTGATTTCAAATCAATCCTCTAACAACAACAACACCTTCTGGTTATCAGTGGCTCATTGTTGCATGTTACCGAAAAGAACTTATATTATAGATTATAGATACTTTATTAACGTGTGCACTATCAAGGAAAGAAGTCCAACAAAGAGGCAAACTGATAAAAACATAGCATGACTTAGTGAAAGTGTAAAAATGGTAACAGCAGTTTGCTGAACTAGCTTGCAGACCAACCAGCCTAGCCAGCTGAGGCTAACAAACAGCTGACTCCAATCAAGCTCCAATTAAAAGTATATTATAGTAGGATTGAAGGCCAGACAATACATTGTATTGAGCCACAGCAACCTACCTGGTCAGACTATAAATTATTATTCAGTGGATTGCCTACAGAAGACGACCGCAACATTTTTCAGGTATCTGTATTTTTCTAGCCCTGTAGCTGTCACAGAGATAATTCTTTTAATGCGTCTTCTGTTGACGAGCAGCAGCTAGTGACAATCGTATGATTTGTACTGCAGGGAAACAGCAATTAGACAATATCAGCTGTGGTATGGGCATAGCGTGCTCAAAACCTTCTAACATAGATCTAAGTGCCAAGTATTTGCTAGCTAAGATTAGAACGCCTCCCAGTATTTCTCTTAAGAGTTATGGGCTGGCTCTTTCTCTGTCCGTTTCTTTGTTTACTGCATCCTTTCTCAGTCACAACTTATTTCTCAGACGCTACTGATTTGTTTCTGGTGAAGCCTGGGAAAGGATGCACTCACAACAGCTAGAAATCAGTCTCAAACTTACCCAGACATGGATACTGGTTGCATCACAATTACAGGTCAAAATAATGACAGTGACGTATGAATGTAGAGGATTGTAGACACATAACAACGTTAAGATCTCGAGGGCACGTTGAGATTCAGCTGGCGGTCAGAGCAGAAAACATTTTACGTTATCTCTTTTTTAATTAATTCAACATTTGCTTTCAAGATGCTTTTACGCAAACATTCACAAAAAGGCTGCTGTTTTCTTCTTGATATTTTCATATAGGATCGTACAAATAGCTTTTAGTCACTGTAATGACACTGATTTAAGGAACTGCTGTTCTCTGCAAGCCAATATGAAGGATAAAACACAGACCACACCCACCAGAAGGAGTAGAAATACAGTAAGACACAAAATCAACATTAATAGAGGGAAGCATGACAGATTTAATCTTTAACAGGTGAGAAATGTTTGAATTAGCCTTAAAGCTGCAGTTTGACTTAAAGTAGGCGTCACAAAGTCTTCCCACAGAAGGTGACCCTGGTTGTCTGTAATACTTAAAGCTTTGTAAAGAACTTTTTTCACATAGACGTCCATGGGAACGACCTGTACAGAGCCAGTAGGTGGTGTTCCTTAATGCTGCTAATAATCCTCCTCATTAAAAGGTAATGTCTTATCACTGTGGGACCTTTGGAACGGCTCTGAACGTTGCAGTGGCCCAAATTTGGCCCGCGGGCCCCAGAGACGGGGGGGACAATGACAGCTAGAGGCCGGGCTTAATGACTCCTGGGATCTTTGCCAAGTCAGTTCTCCTACTGGTTGCACTCCGACTCCGGTGATATACAAGCGACTGCAGGCAGAGTGTTCTTGCTTTAATGGGTCAGGGGATGCAGACAGACTTGCTCTCACCATGGGCTACAACTGTGTGTATTTCTGGGTTGCCAGCTTGGTAATAAGCCCTGCTGGATAGGTTGATGCGTTTATTTGTCTCGTTTAATTTCACTGAATTGAGTAATTTTCTATGTGGGTATCTGGGTAATTGGGGGGAAAAAATACTTTTAATTAAGCTGTTTTCTCTTTCCCTGCTTCATCATAGAGAGCATCAGTAACACTCAAATGACTTGGCAGTAATGAATGCATGACGCAGCTTGAATTAATGTATGACATATCATACACTCTAGCGTAGAGTACTCACACTAATTAAAGACTAAGTGACTATTAGGTTTTTTTTCATACATAAAAAGTGTTTATCCTAAACTGACTACATGTTAATACACTGATTAACCTGTGAGCTCAAAACCATTTATTAAGGTATTACTTACTAATAGGGATGGCAAGTTTATTTGTATAGCACCTTTCAACAACAAGGCAATTCAAAGTGCTTTACATAAGACATAAAAAGGCATTGAGGCAAAAGAATAAAAGAAAATAAGTAAAAAATAATCTAAGAAATGAAAAAAATGATAAACAAACGATACGAAGCGTTGGAGATGCAGCTTCATCGATACACAACTGCAGATCCATGCCGATCCAACGAGAAAATATACCAAAGTAGCCACTGATGTTAAAGTCACATGAGGCAAGTAACACTACTTCCAAAGTACACTGGCGACTAACTCCTCCCAGTCGAACGCAATAACTCACCTCGTCCTTGGGGCCAAAAAGGTACTTAGTGCGTCACTAGCATTTCTAATTCAGTACTCAAAATATTGATGCGTTGTTTTAAATTTAGTTACTCAAAACGAATGTAATTAAATTCATGAACAAGTAAAAATTTCAGTCCACCGGCATCCCCTTGGCCTAGTGGTCTAAGATGCATACCATTCCAGTTGTTACATGTCATCAGCTTACTCTCTCCCCATGTTTCCTGTCGGTGACTCCTGTCGTCTGTCAAATAAAAGGTCAAATGTTCTAACAAACACGTATATAATTAAATATGGAATATGAGCAGAATCTATATTAAATCAAAGCTGAATTTTCATTGCTGTAATCAAGTTTTTCTATGGGGTTGACTTTTATCCCATTAATTATTACACTTGATTTGCCATTCATTTGTCATCAACAACAATTTAAAATCATTTGTCTTTTCTCTTCATTGATTTCTTGTTTTTGCTTTCAGACAGAACAGCACACAGGCAGCAGGGAGGTTGGTTTTTTTAACCATCTGCTTGGACACACTTGTGCCTTATCTGTCTGTCTCTTTTCATTTGTTGGAGCTTTTTTACCTGTCTCTCTCTCTCTCTCTCTCTCTCCCTCTCTTCCCTCTCTAGTGCTGCTGTGCTTCCTGCCAGACAGACCTCGAAAATCACTCACATTATTTCCCTCCATTATTTCAGCTCCCATTTCTGATTCTTCATTGCTTTTTTTTTTTGTTTTTTGTATAAATATTAAGCCAAGCCAATTTCTATGTACCCGTTGCCTTGGCAATAAGGTGATTTCCTAATTTGTAAAACTTCACTTCAGCCTTTCCTTCCTTCCCTCCCGTCTTCTCGCTCCCTGTCCTCGGCCCCGCCCTGCATCTGCCTGTAAAAGATGCCGTCATATCGATCCGTTCTCCCTCGCCTCTGCTCTTTGTAATTCATCTCTGAAATCACGTCGTCAGCTGACAGTTTTAGTGACACTCCCCTGTTATGTTGTACAGGTGTGTGGGTGTGTTTGAATGCCTGCAGACTGTGTGTGTCTGCAAGAGCAAGGAGACTACAGACGTGGCAGCATCTCACACTTCCCCTGTTTATTTGGGGGCAAGCTGTTGATGCAGCAGTAAATTTTGCCAGTGGTAACCAACATTATTCACTGGATTCTTGTCACTTGTTTTTCTTTTTTTTTTGTTGCCATAAATTACTTTCCAAGTTAATCGTTTCTGAGCATGTATACCCATTAGCCGTCTCACACCTGAGAGCTCCTAGTTGTCAGCCGCAGGCAGTACTGATGAAGCCGCTGTGAAATGTCTAGTTGCTTAACCTTTCTCAAGCTACTTGTTTCAGCAATATCTAAAAAAAATAAAATCAGAGCAGCAGCAACAGCTCTCTTAGGTTTCCTTAAATGCTCCCCTAGTCGTGAGCAATGTCTGCTCTTTAAAAGTTAATTATTGAAAGTGTAATTAAGATTTTGCAGCAGAGCAGGTCACGGATTAACTTGATTAAGGTCTTTTAGGTTAATGTAGAGTGTAAAATGTTTTATCCATGATTTTGTGTAACAGAGTAATACCAAAAGCTAGATTTTGCTCTTTTGCAGTGACTCCTTCATCAGGGGTGCCTTTTTATCTTTCTGAGTCTATCTGTGTCCATTTTGTACTTTCCTGACTTGCCTTGAATATGACTGCACCTCAGTGGGAGAAGAGGTACAGTAGCAGTGGGTGTCAAAAATGACTAAGCAGCTCAGTGAAATTTTACTATAAAGAATTTAGAGAGATTAACACTTGCGCTGCCTGCCTGCAGTCAAAATCATATGCAATTAAATTATGTTTTGTGCTGATTTGTGCTGGAGATGTGCTTTAATTTCAGAGCTCCCTGCCTTTTCTTGTGGATTAGATGTTGGCCAGTTTGACCTCATTCATCAGAAGAATAGAAAATTTTACGTGTCCCACAGTGTCATTATCTCATAGAAAGGAAGTGATGTGTAATAGTAAATTCTCAGGAAGGTCACTTGAAGGAGATTACGTATTACTATTTATTATAGGAAAAATTGAGATAACATTCAACTGGTACACAAATGTCATATCAGTCAATATCGATAATTATCATGATAAATGTCAAATCATTATTTCTTTAAAGTTCAAAGGCTGATTTTTTTGCTCCTGAGTGAAAGTTTAAGGAACCGGATGATTAATTGTGGTTTTAAACTTTTAACTTTTTATTGACAGAAATAGACAAAATATCTCCAAACTACTGAAGTTGAGTGACCTTTCTTGTCAACAATGGCTTTGTCCTGCTTCGAGCTGGTCACGGGCGCTGCGTTATCTTCGGTGTCGCTCATTTCACCTACCGGTATTTTGCTTATTCGGCTCCGACTAGCCTGTAAGCCACTGTGTCTGTAAGCATACGTCTATTCCTGAGACATGATTGGCTCTTCTTCTTCTTCTGCTTCTTCTTCTGCTTCTTGTTCTTCTTCTGCTTCTGTTTAATGGCAGGTGGCAACTAGCGTTATATATGTATATATACATATATATATATTTATCGAACTTTTGTTATATTTATATTGAAGAAAATTATTATAATATTTATTGTTATCGTTTTATTGCCCAGCCCTAATTCCAATTAATTGCGTAACCTAGAGAGTCTTTTAGTCAGTGCACAGCAGGTCAGCTGAACATGCAAAAATGTACAAATTTGTCCACAGGCAAAAATATAATACAACATATTTTCATGTAAAATGAAGTCATCAGAATGGACGTTGACATGCATTAAAGGAGAATTGAGACTGTGTCTTATGGTCTAATTATTCCAGCAGTTTGTCACCAACTTCTTTTTGGCTCTTGGACTTTTATTGGACAACAGTTCCTCCTGGACCAGAGCAACACATGCTGTTTCCTCCCAAGATAATTTAATGTCATCTGCCTTCAGCAACTTCTTTAAGGTACCTTTTATTGGCTCGTGGTGACTCTGCACCTGCTCCACAAGGACAACTGGAAAGCTCTGGAGCTGAACCCATCTCCTTTAATGTCAGTTGTCAGCGCTGTGAGAGGAAATCTCTTTCAGATGGAGGGAGGAGACGTGATTTGGTTGGACTCACTACTCCTACAATATCCATATTCCAGTGCTACAGTGTCACAAAAGTACTAACAAACAGACGTAATGTTTGGCTTGCTCTGAGCACCGCTGATTCATTAAGTAATGCTTTAAAATTTGGATGACTGCAAGTAGAAGTTGCAGAGCAAGCACTTTGTCTGAGACTGTCTATTGGTCAGAACAAAAAAGAAAATAATAACAGAAAGGCAACAAAAACAATATATAATATAATGCAGTACAAAAACTTAATGCACTAATTAGTATTACATCAAATAAAATTTAACTTGCCAATAATAGCTGAAGGGTTTTGACACATTGAAAACCCTCAAAATACAAAGAAAGGCTACAGAAGGTTTATTTAATGGTGGGTTTTCTAAGAATAATGTAAATGATTGCAGAAGTTCATGCAAAAACAATGAAATTCAGCTCCAAATGATGATGATTTCCATTTTCCCCTTCAGGCTACTTAACTTAATTGTGAGGTGAAGCCTTTAGGCTTGTGATGTGAGTTATTCCCAATTAAAAAAGACATTTATCACTCTTCTGATTATTTGAAACATACGCCAAATGTTTTATGATCACATAAATTGTGTCACGGCAGCAGAGGACAGGGATGTTCATGCAGCCCGGAATGAGAATCACTGCAGTAGACCTGAAGGGAGTAACCTGCCCCTCATGCATGTGGGAGCAGGTAACAAGGAGAATGGAGCCAATTACAATTATTACCATGTGTGAGGACGAGGAAGGCCTTGCTTTAGGGAAGGACAATGTGCTATTTTCTAAAGGTCAAAAAGTGATCTGTTATCTTTGTCTCAGGCTTTTTAGGTCAGGTGTGTGTGTGTGTGTTAAACATTGAGAGTGAGGACATTTTGTCTGCTGGCCCTCACTTCTTCAAAGCACTGTTTTAAGGTTAAGAGGTTAAGTTTTAGAGTTGAGGTTAAGGTTTAAGGATAAGGCTGGCAATATTATATATTGTTCTTATTGTCAACAAATCCCATAAAACCTCGCTGCCCTGTCTGTGGCACTCAACACCCAAGCCAACTGGTTCCTACTGAAGACATGTGATCCAGTTATTTGGTATCAGGACCAATACTGACCTCTGATACTGACCGTATTAAGTGGATCGGCTATCGGCTTGGTGATCTGATACTGATAGATGTTGATCCTCATTAAATACATTTTCTCCTCATTATCATTATCCTTATAAAATATTGTGTTTCTGCTAAATTCATGAAGTCGCTGTGGGCTGCCAACTCAGTTTTTTGCAGTTTTTAAATTCTGGAAAAACAGAGCTCTGGTATCAGATTGAAAATTAACTGGTATCTGTAACCTGTAATAAATCGTAAAGGTGCATCCCTAAAAAATAAACTACAGTGTGTGAGTTCATGGTAATGAAGGAACATGTCACCCAGTGCAACGGTGTGGCTCACTGATAATAGTTTTTGGAGCACAATGGAGCTTTAAATCTAGTTTTTTCAAAGGGTTTGTTGACAATAAAAAAAACAGAATATTACCAGCCTTATCCTTTAAGGATAGTATTGAGCTTTGGCAAGTAGCTGTGTGAGTTCTCCCTCCCTCTTTTTTCTTTCCTCATTTTCTCTCATCCAAAACCAAACTCGTCTCCTTATTTTCTTAACTCTCATGACTCACGTAGCTATAACACTCTGTGTCTCTGCTTTCTCTTCCATAATTACTATTTGCATTGTTTCTGCCACCATGGGACGCACAGATAGACACAAACAAAACAAGAGTTAAAAGTGTTTTAAAGAGCTGATTAGAATTTGGCAATTTGTTATTGTTCTTTAGTGCCAGTTGAAGTTGGCTATTGTTCACACTTTCATCCAAAGATAAAAACAAAGGGAAACCCTTTCCAATATGCTAACAATGCACAATCTAATTGTTATGCAACCATGACTGCCTACTTTTCCAAGGAAGTGAAATATTGAGGTATGACAGTTTCCAAAGAAACTTGAAACAGCTGTTATACAATGAAATCTGGGCTTCACCTGTGTAGTTCCCTATTAGATAAATGTGTTTCTAGTGCAATTTCTTGCAAACTAGTGAGTCACTTTTGCCAATTTCCAGTGAGGCTGGAAACCCAGCTTCTCTTTCTTCCTCCCCCTCGTTCTCTCTATCAGACAAAACTCATTTTGTCTCGTTAGTTTGTTAGCCATGTCGTGACTCCCACTACGCCAGAGTACTCTCTCTCTCTGTTTCTGTTTGCTTTCTTGGCTTGACGCGTAAATACATTTGTGTTGCCAAAGCAAGGATAAATTAAAAGGAGATACCGCTACTGGCTGTAGCTCAGCTGGTGGAGCTGGTTGGCCATTGATCATAGGGTGGTTCGATCCCCGGCTCCTCCTGTCCATGTGTCCATCCGAGACACTGAACCCAAATTGCTCCCAATGAGTGGGCCCTGCATGCGACTGTGCACGTCGCCATACAAAATAATCTGTTATATGAATATAATATAAAGTTGTTTGAAAAGTGATCATTAAAGGTTTTAAGATTTCAGTCCTGGTTGATTTGGCAACACCTGTGGGGTTTTTTTGCACCATTTAGACCCCAAAATATGTAAATGTTTGGGCCCAGGTTTAAAATTATCCAAATTACCCTTTAATACTGAACTCATGATCGAAGGTTGTGTTCAGCATTACATGAAATCAGCATGTGCATGCAGCGTTTCCTGGATACGCAATTTGAATCAGTGGCAATGAGAACCAGTATGTAGAGCGGCAATTACACAATGCAAATGCACTGAATGGCTTCCAACTACAAAATGAATGCTGAGGCCAAGTGCTCAGTCAGTTTCACATGTAGTAAGTCCAGTTTACATTCAGTGTTCTGGAGATAATTCAGCATCTTGTGTGTATCATTGAGGTCTAACAAACGTTTGTGATTTCCTGTTTTATTTTGAAGGACGGCTTTTGCTCATTGTGTTTTGTTTACTTCCTGTCTTTGTTCTTTTCCCGCCAGTGTTGATTAGATTCACCTGTGTTCAGTTACTCACCTGTTCTTCATTAGTCCATCTGTACATATAGCTCAGGTGTTCCTTTGTCTTGTTGCCAGATTGTCTTTGATTTTTTCATCAGGCTTTCCAGCATACGTTCATGTTAAATCTTGTTTTGTGTTTTGACCTTTTGCCTGTGTCGACTACTGTTTTTGCCTGCTCCTCGTCTGCACTTTTGCCTGGTACTCAGGTTGAATTGGATGTACCTGTGTGTTTGAAGTAAAGACTTTACCATTGGAACTTGCTATTGTTTGCGGTGTGGTCTCTGCCAGGATCGTCACACATCTATGTTTTCTTGCTAGCCGTCTTCCTCTTCCCTGCCTTTGTTAGTGTATTGCGATGTTTCTTGACGCGTTACCACCACCAACTGTCAATAAGAGGATTAGTGTGAAACTGACGGCAGGACGTGAATTGCGCCACCTGCAGACTTGCGTGTGTGAACTTGCATCCTCATGCACGATACAAACAGTCGTAAAAACATTGCTCCATAGTGCTACTAGTGGTCAAAACAGATGAAACACAGAAAAAGAGGTTCTTCAGGCAGAAGAGGAAAGGTTTAAATATTAAAGAAAGAGAGCCTAATTTATTAAGGCATTCTGGTTTATGACACCAACTTGTTTTGACCTTTCAGGGTCTTCATCAAGGGGAAATAGCTGTTGAATGGCTATTGTTAAAGAGGATTATAACTCACAATATATCTTGTGTATCCTATCATCTAGTGGTATGCTCGTAACTTGTATGCCCAGTTTGACTATACAAATGCAGTCATATCAAAAGATCCATGTGTGCTATCATTAAAGTTTAGTGTAGGCTAACAGATTATATGTAATCTGCCTGGCTTGCCTTGTGGCAGTGTGTACCAAACTGTTCAGCAGTGCTTCTGTGTTCCTTCAACTCAAAAAGAAACTTTTCCATCAGCAGTAAGGGTCATAAAGTGTCAAACTGTTTTTCCAAACTTAAATATTCTCTTGTAGCTCTAATGGTCTTATATTTTGGACATGTGCAGAAGAGTTATGTCTCCATTTTGATATATTTCTCGGACAAAACATTTCTTTTTCTCTGCATAATTTCAGCCTGTTCTTTTCCTGCACACATATTCAGACGGAGACAGACACTCAGGCACATTCAAACACACATGGGCTGCAAATTGCTCATGTCTGTGTCTTCCCCCACTGTCTGAACAAGTGCAAGAATCAGAGCATAATCTCTTTGCTCTTTCTTTTCTCTTTCCAACAGAGAGATCGTTTTGTGAAGCTCTTGGATCAGCTGCACAACTCCCTGCGCATCGACCTCTCCATGTACAGAGTGAGTCTCTGCTTTTAGCTGCTCTTATTCTTTTATTCACCACATACAGATCTATAAATCTGAATACCACCTTCTGCTGTTATTTGGCTTCTTTATATCCTTCAGTATGCTCTTGATGTTAAAAGCAGATGTTTTATTTTTCTGTTTCTCTTGAGTTTATTCTGGGGTCAAAGCACGTTTTCATATAGTTTCCTCAGGATTATGTGCCTCTGTCTTATCACATTCACTGTGACTGTTTTCTTGTAGTTATGCAGTGATAAATTAAAAGCTGAGTAAATTGTGGAGATCGATATGACGAACCATGATTGAAAATGGAAATCTGTTATATAAAGATAAAAGATCAAAAAGGAGAATAAACTTTGCTATCCAAAGAAACACATGGTTAACTGAGTTGTTCAACGTGTGTGTGTGTGTGTGTGTGTGTGTGTGTGTGTTTGTCTGCAGAACAACTTCCCAGCCAGCAGCAAGGCTCGCCTCCATGACCTCAAGTCAACAGTGGATCTTCTTACCAGCATCACCTTCTTCAGGATGAAGGTAGAAACAAAACAACAGCTCTAAAATCACCAGATCATGAAACCAAAGATCAGATTAGTGAAACACTGCTTGACTGATTTCCGGGTTTTCTTAAACTGTGTGTTGTTATGTTGAAAACAGAAGTTATTTTTGGTTTTAAAACAAGTCAAAACTTTTCGATTTACTTTATAATGAGGGAAAATTTATTCAGACAATATCCAATAGTAAGATTATCATAGCAAAGCTAATCATACTCTAAACTCACACACTCTTATTACATAACCTGAAGTCTCCACAAGAGCTGCCGTGTTGCAGGATTGATTGCAGCCTCTGACTAATGTCTCTCAAAGTGAGCTTGTGCTGTCGAGTTCAGGTCTGTTATGGGAAGATTGATTCCACACTGGAGGACAGAAGAAAGGTTGTGGAGCAGTGTGTGTGTGTGTGTGTGTTAATGTTTTCATGTATCCATGCGTGCATATTTGTTTTCTATTCCAGTTTGGAATTAAGCAAAAAAAAGCTTTGAATCTAACTTTTGGCCACAATTACACACTGTGATTATTTATATATTGTTGATATCATATTAAAAACCTTATAATTTCATTTTCGAGGATTTGGGGGGTTTTTCTGAGCTGTGTGAAATTGTATAACCTTCAGACTTAAAAAAAAAAAAAAATGAGTTGTCATCTCATATCGGAAACTCAAAAATGTTTTGTGATCACAGCTTCTTGCTTATTGTCCAAATAGTTCATATTCTAGATATTTACCTACTATTATGAATGCATAAATGTCTGACTTGTCTTCCCCTTGTGCAGGTCCTGGAGCTGCAGAGTCCTCCCAGGGCCGCCAACGTGGTGCGGGACTGCGTCAAGGCCTGCCTGAACTCCACCTACGAGTACATCTTCAACAACTGTCTGGAGCTCTTCAACCGCCAGTTCCAGTCCGCCGTCCAACCGGTGAGTTGCTAAGCATCGACGTGTTTTGAGCTTCTACAGTAGAAGCTCTGGAGAAATGGGCCTGCAAGAAATGATGGTACTTGGTATCTTCAGTTCAAGATTTTATTTCTTACCATGGGAATTTAGTAATGGAATAGCTATTGATTCCAATTTGACAATTTGCCTTTTAATGGCTTCATACCACAGGAGGGTTGAGGTCAGAGACCGCTACAGAAAAGCCTGATAGTGATAGTCAGGGACACTTTGGTCGGTCTCACCATAAAGCAACCATTCTACAGGGTGAAACAGATTATGGCTGGTGGAAACCTAAAGTCATGTTGTGTCACTTGGAGTGAGAACCATAGCTTGATCCTGCCTCAGCAATGATATGTTGAATATTGCAGTGAGGCTGTGGTCAACTTCAGTAATCAGAAGCAGTGTTGCACAAAGTCACCTCCACCACTGAGAAGTAAAGCCACAGCGACAGGTCTATAGGAGGTTTTTAGGGACAGTGCCAATATATTCATACAGTATATTCTATATAAACGCATTAACAGCAAGCACCAATTTTAATGTGGGGTTTTTGTGTGTTGTGGTAAGCTGTGGAATATTGCTGTTGCTATGTCACCTGCGCAACTGAGGGCATAGGCAGGTAAACACAGTCACGTAGTCTACATAGGGGAATCACAGGTAAACAGCTGCAGGGAATTTTCAACCGTGTGTGTGCGTCTGTGCTGGTTTTTCCGTACTGTTTTTACCACCCTCCACCCTTTTCACAGTTGGACAAAACACATTTAGGGTCGTGGAGTGGTTCTTTGACAAAGCCATTCTCCATTTTAGAGTATAAATCAAGCAAAAACAGGACCTAAATCTCACTTTTTGCTTCACCTCCTCCACTTGCTCATATTCATCTCAGTAGCCTCAACTGATGGACTAAATAACTCCATCAGCCGAAACTGAATGTTTTCAACTGTGCCCAGAAAGATTCATGTCTTAATGTATCTCAAACTCATTAAACCTGTCTGTGTTCAGTATAAATTAACAATCCTTTGCATGTTAATCAAGAAAAGTCTCCTTTTCGACTTCATGGAGTGTGCAGAACCTTGTCACATAAATACGGAGAATGTAAATTGTCTCAGTACAGTGGAGGAATAATATTGTAATTGATGTTGTAAATTATTCAGTGCAGATCATTCACTGAAATCACAACTGTTGAGCACTAAAACTTGTTTTTGTTCTGTGCTGCCACTCATTTCATAACAGCATGTGTTTCTTTTTGCAAGTGCTGGACATCTGGCTTTGGATTCAACTTCTCATGTGTCGGTGTCATCATGTGCGGCAACTTAATTCTTACATCTTTTCACCTTCTGTCTTTTTCCCTCTTGCAGCCTGAGCCAGAGAAGAAACCGAGGAAGAAGAAGGAAAAAGCGGAAGGAGAGGAGGAGGATGAAGATGAAGACGAGGAGGAGGAGGAGGAAGAAGAGGAGGAGGAGAAGAAGGAGGAGAGCCAGCAAGAAGAGCAGGGCCCGAGCATCCAGAATCTGGACTTTTGGCCTAAACTCATCACGCTCATCGTCTCCATCATTGAGGAGGACAAGAACTCCTACACACCCATCATTAACCAGTCAGTACTGAGTTTTGTTCGCTGTCATTTACCTTTTATTTGGCATTTTGTAGGTCTGAGATGTTCATTTCCATTATGTCAAAGTTTACAACTGGGAAAATGAGTGAAATGACCTTCAGCCACTACATCTTTTAAAAAATATTGCTCACACCTTGTTAGATTTACTGTAAACAGGGTTTGTACAAAGTCTTCAAAGTTTGCAAAATGCTTAATTTAACCGTTATTTGCAGTTAAACGTTTAAACTTGTTGCTGTAAGTTGTTTCCCTTTAACTACATTACTGCTGTAAACACAGTGAGCTGATAAATATTGGCTCACAAAATATTAATATAAATTTGTTTTCATTAGTTTCAAGCTGTAAAGGCCAAGCTACTGTGTGTGTGTGTGTCTTCTGCTCGATTGCATGTTTGTGTATGTATCCAACTTGCTTCAGGATGCTCAGTTCATGTGTTTACGTGTTGTCGTACTTCTGATCATACACACACAAAGCATCAGTTGGCATACACACTAGCAGATTAACTAACACTTTTACTGTTTGTCTTGCCCTGAACTCTGACTTCTTCCTCCCTTTCAGGTTTCCTCAGGAACTCAATGTGGGTAAAGTCAGCGCTGAGGTCATGTGGATGCTGTTTGCTCAGGACATGAAATACGCCCTGGAGGGTAAGACTGTGTGTGTCTGTATACGGTAATGTGTGTGTGTGTGTGTGTGTGTAACAGAGAAAAAGAGTAACAGCTCAGACAGTCTTGCCACTACATTCACGCTTTGTTTTCTTCACTCCATCAACTCTCGTCTCTTCCAGTTTTACACAAAAGTGACCGCTGCCGCTGGAACAACGGTGAGATTATAGACAAATGTAGCTGAGGAGAAGATACAGTCAGAAGAGGCAATAGTGAGACAGCTGCTGTATTTTTGCCTGGATCACAAAATAAAGAGTCAAAGCTATAGTCGAACATGATCTGAGGCAACCTGGATAAACGGCCCAAAAAAGGTCTTTAGCGGACTCTCTTATAGGCCATAAAAACCTAAAAGTAATATTTAAAATGCTATAAAGAAATTAAAGTTGTTGGGGGTTTTTTTAAGTAGTGTGTTGGGCCTGTTCTCAGACTGTTGCACAATTTGTTGCCGCGAGTAAATACTGTTATAGTCACCGTGAGTCCAGGTCCTATGAGTCATGGAGGAAGTGAGAAACTGATAGTTTTGGTTCTATAACACGACTGATTTCCCCTGGAGCTTTTCTTCATTATAGCCTACTGTAAGGTACTTTCGAGATAAATGCATAGGTAAACAGCTGTTTTAAGTTATAATAATAACTTTATTTATATAGCACCTCTAAAAAGTTTACTAAATGCTTTGACAGACAACACAAAAGCAGGACTCTCAGAAAGCAATATCACAACAGTAAGGCAAAACAAAAGCAAGATAAAAATGAATTACAGGTAAATACAAATAAAAAGAATTAAAAACAGTAAAAGCAATAAAAAGACGATGAAACGACGACATCACATAAAAGCAAGTATATAAAAAATGGGTTTTAAGAAGTGATTTAAAAGAAGTTACTGATTCTGCGAGCCTTATCTCTTCAGGCAGGTTGGGGGTCCTGATGGCAAAAGCACGGTCACCTTTAGATTCAAGCCTCGACTTTGGAACAGCCAGAAGGGCCCCCACCCCCCGAGGATCTAAGGCTGCTAACGGGCTCGTATGGGGGTCAACATTTCTGCTATATAGCTTGGGACCAGACCCAGGCGTGCTTTAAAAGTGATCAGTAACATCTTAAAATCAGTTCTGAATCGAACAGGGAGCCAGTGGAGAGAAGCCAGGACTGGGGCGATGTGATGTCGTCTGTTAAAAGCAGTAAGAAGCCGAGATGCTGCTTTCTGAACCAGTTGGAGGCGAGAGCGTGACTTTTGGTTTAGTTGGTGAGCCATCATCATCAGACTACTCTGAGACCTTGAGAGTCCCATTGTTTCATTTCAAACCTGCTTAGCTACTCAATATTCTGGCTTTTGACTGTATCTCATATTAGACTTGTAGAAACTATAGCATCCTGAAATATTGTCTGGCACACTGAAACCTGCAAAACTCAGCTTTAACACTATAGATTTTGTTTAGATTTTAGTTTTTTTAGTTGTTGTGGAAATGTGGAAAATGTCAAGTCATAGAGATGCTGAATTTTGTAGCTGAGTCAGCACTCTGTCCAAAAGTTTGTTTCCAAGATGTTTTCTGACTGAATCACAAATTCTAGTGTCTAGTCTACCTTCCAGCTCCTCTAGTATTGTGTTCTAACATTATTTTTTAAGATAAGCCAATCTCATCTCAGTCATTTCTTTATCAAACTTGCTTCTCTGTTTTCTCTGAACTCTCATTGGTTTATTTTGTAATTCTGTTGCCATCTCAGCTCCCACCACATTTCGCATACGCAGAGTTGATTTCAGCGCTGGTAAGACTGTGTGTGTGTGTGTGTATTTGTAATTAGTCATCTATAGCAGAGATTCCCAACCTTTTATGCACTGTGGACCATTTTTATAGTGACAATATGGACCAGGCAATGGGAGGGTGTACATTTTGGTTGAGGCATCATCTGCCTCTTTATGTATCCCGCCTATAATAGAGAAATATACATAAAGACCTCTCAGCATAGTGGCCTCACACAGATGCACTGCTAAAAGCTGAAAGGTGGTGATGGCAGACCGGTTAGCTTGCGTCCTGATGACCCGCATTACTTAAAATTCAGTACATTGTTATTTGGGGCATGACAGGTAGGAATGAGGAAAAATGCAGCACAGACAGCTGCACCAAGGTAATTAACACAAAAAGTAGCTTAGAAAGTGTATTATTCATCTTTTTTTTGTGTGTGCGTCCTTATGTTGGGCTGTCTGGGGTTGGAAACCTCTGATCTGTGGGACGTTTGTTGATGAGAAATGAACAGGAAATACACATTAGAAACCTGTAGAAATAGACATTAGCCTCCTTATCACATGTCCTACTTGCTCATCATCACCTTTAATGATCTCACAGTAAATATAGTATTAATTATTATTACAAATATATTAACATCGTTCCTTTCGTACTGCTTTTCCATGATATAGGATCATCATAGAACTGCAGAACTATGTTGATCAGTGCACTGTGGCTCTGATTCTTCCACTTCTTACTACTGTTTGTTTGTAACGTTGGAGTCATCCCATAATTGGAGCCCAAAATGAAATCAGACTTGGTCCCCAGGATTGGTCTCATTCCTCCGTTCATTTGTTTGCTGGTTGTTTCATGTGAGACAAAGAACACTGATTGGAATTTGATGAAACTCGCAGTGAAGAATCTCACCACTGTGTTTAAGCGTTTTTTAAATTACAACTGGCTCAAGCGAGTCTCTGTCTTACTCTACAGCAGGATTCTTATTTGTCTGACTCTCTGGCAAGTTCAAGGAACTTTTGGATCCTTTTTTTAATATTGTGGTTTCCCACAATGAATTTAAGGGGACAGACTAAGAATAGATCTCTCTCTGTTCTCTCTGTTCATTTGTTTATTATCCATCTGTTAGCCTTGATATCTTATGTAATGCTACCTAGAAAGTAGTTAAAACTTGGAGGAAGTCCTGTGGTCTGATTTTATGCTCAATAACTGAGGCATCTCTGAGTTTGATGATATCTGAGGAAATGACCAAACAGCATGTGATCTGTTTCTTTGTCTGCAGAGTTTTTGGGAAGTGGCATGTGTATAGATATAATTATGTTGCGACTCTTTCTGATTATCAACTCACTACCTTTCACACACAAATGTAAAAGATTCATGTGTACAAACGAACATGCACACAAAATTTCCACATTTGAGTTAGAGCATTAAAAATCTTCATTAAGAAACTGTA
Organism: Maccullochella peelii; assembly: GCA_002120245.1. Lineage (NCBI taxonomy): Eukaryota > Metazoa > Chordata > Actinopteri > Centrarchiformes > Percichthyidae > Maccullochella > Maccullochella peelii. Next base: position 113,512 of record LKNJ01000864.1, read on the forward strand.
AACCTGCAACTGCAGCAACACACCTCAAGAGATGAATCTGGTGCGTGCGTTTATTTCTGTGTGTCTGTGTGTGTTTTTCGTGTGTGTGTGGTTGTGTTTTTTTACAGAACATGAGAAGCATAGGCTCTGTAAGACTGCTGACTACATGAACCTGCACTTCAAGGTCAAGTGGCTTTACAACGAGTATGTTAAGGACCTGCCCGCCTTCACAGACGCTGTGCCTGAGTACCCTGCGTAAGACACACACACACTCTCACTGATTATCTCACTCTTTTCCTGTCTCCTCCAGACAAAAGGGAGCTCATCTTGATTGATCATTTCTGCCTTACGATTGAGACTGTGCCTGTTGTTGCATACACAATGATAGACACACACTTCCACACACTCAAAGCACTCGTCACTGGGTTTGGATGACAGGGTAATAATGATAATACATTTTATTGATGCAGAACCTTTCAAAAACAAAGTTAAACGAGTTAAAAGAGTCACATCCGGTCGGTTTTCTCATGTTTCGTGTATCAACTTTATGGTTCGTCAAAGGGAAGGTTAATGACAGAGTTTTGTCTGTGTGTTGTTACTGGTCCAGGTGGTTTCTCCAGTTTGTCCTGGCCTGGCTGGCTGAGAACGAGGAGGTGTCGATGGAGTTCATGCATGGGGCGTTGGAGAGAGACAAGAGAGAAGGGGTGAGTCAAGGAAACGAGAATGTTGGAGGGCCTTGTGCTCAGAAAAACTATTCTGCGAGCAGAAAGTTTTCAGCTCAGCCTGCATCTGTGCATCATTATTTAGGGCTCAGATATGTTTTTTGTTTACTTTAAAAATCCAGGATCTTGTCAGTCCTTATTTTTACTATTTAAAAAAAAACCCAAAAAAACAAGGATAACAAATCAATAATACAAAATGCTATTTGCAGACTGCAGTTTAAGTATTTATTGGGTGTCTAAACAGAGAGGTGTTTTTTCATCCTATTGCTCTGATCTTGATCTTTTTTTTTGTTGTTGTTGCAATGTTCGGCGTCTTGTTGTTACTAGGCAACACATCACACTTGTCAATTACTTGTGTGCCTATTTACAAAAGGGTACTGTTTTGGCGTGCCAGCAAACTACACAAAACTATCGACAGTGGCTCGAGTTTTGGACCTACAGTTCCCATCATTTGAGGGATGGAAACAGGAAGTAAAATGTTGCTCTGGAGCCAGTTAATTAGCTGTGGGCTACAACTTGGGCCTCATTTTTGTAGCCTATATTTGTTTACATTTTGGCAAAGTGCCAAATTAGCTATTAGCAGTTCCTGTTTGCAATTCACCCATGGATGTACAGACAACACTGGATCACTGGATTACTGTGATACTGAAGAAAACTTAGAAACGTGATGATTCTAGTAGTAGTAGTAGTATTTTATTCAGTCATCATACATAATACAGCAAGTATAAACAATATAAACAGTATAAACAAAATCAACAGTCTATGTATTAATTAATGACTGAACAGGCTCAGGCAGAAGAGTATATATGCCTAACCTACATTCTTAAGCTATCCTCCAAAAAAGAAAAGGATCATTCACACCCTCAAAATAGCTTGGTAAACCATTCTTTTGAAAAACAAAAGCGAATTACACATTTTTAAATTCATATTAGCATTGTTCCATAATACATCTCCTTTTAATCCCTTTTTTAGCTTTTTGTACTGTAAACTTACAAAAACACCTCTCAAATCGTATCTGCTCTCCTGTATGGGAAAAAAAACTTTTGTACACAGTCTGGGAGTGACTTTGATTTAGCTCTGAACATTATTTGCATTATTTTATAATATACCAAATCCTTAAATTTCATAACATGAGAATTTATAAACAGTGTATTAGTGTGATCATAATAACCAGCCTTATTAAGAATACGTACGGCTCGTTTTTGTAGTGAAACTATTGAATTTATAGTTGTTTTAAAGGTCAGTACAGTCTCGGTGAGGCTCACGCCGTGGAGAGTGAACACTACGAGGGATAAGGTTTCGCAGGGTAACCGACTCCTGCGGCTGCCGGTCGAAGTTGTGGGTTTGGTGGGAGGAGCTTAGCGGAGTGATACAAGGCAGCAGAGAGTGGCGGAAGGTTTTGCATTGGTTGCACAGATTTTGCCTACCCCAGCTTTAATATGTAAATGTTGAATACGTACAACGCTGATGTTAAGTGTTTAGGCTCTGACCTCGTCACTCCCCAAAAGGAAGCACCAAGCTCAGGAGTGGGGAGTGACGATAGGCTCAGAGGCTACAGGTGGATGCTGGGGTGGAGGTGGGGCTTTTTGAAATGGTATATGAACAACAGCAGTAGCCGTGCCAGCATAGCTTTCAGGTGAGCGATGAGGCAGCAAAAAAGAGAGCTAAACACTGAAAGGGTGCTTTGGATGGATAAATGTTGCAGTGAGAGGAATATGCCACTCGAGTTGGCTGCCTAAACTAGCTAACAGGCTTAGCTCCATTTCTTAAATGCCAAACAAATGCAGGAAGGATGTTTCTGTACATTGGCTATCAGAGAATACTCTAAGCAAATATTATTTTACTTCGCATACACATGCTCTACCTCTTAACTCTCTTAGTAAAGTAGTCTGATGGCACAACTCTTTATACTCATGAGATTTTACAAGGAGTCCATTAGAGACAGATTTTACTGAGGAAATGTTAAGTGCTCATCAGCCCCCTTTGGCTCTTAAAGAACCAGTTATGGATCCATATACTGTAGGTCTCTAAGAGTGAGAGATGCACACCACAGGATACAACAGCAGGACTCGGTCACTTGGGAAATATGTGGCATGGTTCTCTTAACTACCACACCAACACTCTGGCCGCCATTTCCATTTCCATTTGAGCCATTTAGCTGATGATCTGTAGGAACATACGACTGGTGCAACAGTTCAATAAGGCATCTATTCTTACACCAGGAACAACATTTCAAGTGAATGATGTGTAATGGTCCAAGTGCCCTGAAATCTGTGGAGTAATTACGCAAGAACACAGCTACAGGAGCCAGGAAAAGAAACAAGAATGGTTTGAGTTATTATTTGATTACAGGAAAGTAAAAAAGGAGAGGACGCACGTGTCGGTCAGGAGGTTGTTGTGAGGAGCAGTTCTTCTTGAAAAGAGCACAGTGAAGATGGAGAGAATCTGTTTAGATTAAAGAAAAGAGCACCAGTGGTCTAAAATGTTTCGCAATTTGTCTTCTCCTCCCTCCGCCTGCAGTTCCAGCAGACATCTGAGCACGCTCTGTTCTCCAGCTCGGTGGTGGACATCTTCACTCAGCTCAACCAGAGCTTTGAGATCATCAAGAAGCTGGACTGCCCTGACCCTGCTGTGGTGGGCCAATATAACCGACGCTTCGCCAAGGTGAGATGTTTACATCAGTTTCTGTTCTTTGTACTACTGATCAACCACATGTCTTATATCTCTCTGGGATCTGTGTGGACATGGGTTTGTTTGTTCATTCACTGTTTTTTCCTGCACATGCAAGCTGCTACGCAAACATGAACATAAGCAGACGCCATGTCACCCATATATATAAAATCTCTTCTCTTTCAAAAAAGTACTGTTGATAGTAGTAGGGTCACCCAATTTACAAAAACTATATATTCTCCAATGCCTGTAATAGTATCTACATTAGCCATGCAGATAGTTTGGGTTTTATTTGGCCATCTTTTCTACCTCCACATAAATACAGTGGAGATGAATGGAAACATTTGGGACTATTTCTTTGGTAGAAAGTAGTATGAATGTAAACTGTTCCCAGCGAGGTATGACATGCAACAAAGGTCACTGGCTGGAATTGAACCAGCAACTCTTGCCACTATGCGGCTACCAAGGCGTCCCTTGTACAACTTTCCTTTATTGACTGATCCGTTTCAGGTATTTGTTTGCTAAATGTATACATTGTGTGGTGTTTTGTTATTGAACCTTTGATATATTTTTTTCTTCAAATTTAATTTAAGGCAGTTGCTTTTAGGCATAGCCATTAAATCTAACAAACCTTTCTCTGCAGAAGAAATATGTGCAAGTATGTATTTCTATGTGTAGGGGTGTGTGTGTGTGTGTGTGTGTGTGTGTGTGGTGTGATGGCTCGATCAATATGGGACTCATTAAATAAAGAATGACTAATGTAAGCCATCACTCTGAGCTATCCATCTCTCTGTCCCCAACCCTTGACTCTCTTTTCATTTTCGGCCACTCCACTCATGTTAATCCCTCTCTCTCTTTTCATCTCATCCCTGTGTTAGCTTTCCTTTGTTCTTCATCTACTCTTCTACCATCTTGCCATCTCGTCAACTCTCCATCTTGTCCTTTCTTACCTTCTCTCCATATCTAGTCCAGTTTCTCTCTCCAATTCCTTATTCTTTCCCTCTCTTATCCTTTTTCTCTTTCTCTTGTGCCTCCAGGCCAGCAGAGTTATAGTTCATTTTAGAGTTCAGTGTGAGATGACAGTAAAAGAGAGACGAGAAGAAAGGGAGAGACCGGGTTGTACATTGAGAGGAAACCATACTAAGTAATGCAGGCAGCTATCAGACCACATGTTTAATGCATTAGTGTAAGAGGGCCACTCAAGATGGCTGACTCAGCAGAAAGTAGCGAGCCCGAGATGCTGTGAGGTAACAGAGTTACAGGCACAGTTTTTGTCATTTCCTGTCCCCAAGTTACCATCACAACCAATAAATTAACTCGCTGAATTATTGAAAAAGGCACCCTGTGTAGTTTTTTATTGTAAACAAACATGACATTCGTCGTTTCTCACCAAAAGGCATCGTGTGCAACATGCCTTAAGGCCTAACAAACACGTCAGATGGATTTCCTACCTCATTCGACATTTAAAATACTTTTTCATGGAATGTTTTTTGAAACCTGCATTTTTTTTTGCTCTTTTCACTTCCTTACACAGCACATTACTGCAACCAGCTGTCAATATGCTGAATAGCATGAACCTGAGGGACACCATATAGTTCCTATCTCTGTCATTTGATAAATGTGGGAAGTTTTTGCGGTAAACAAATGTGTGTTTGTGATTTTCGCACCTTTTGGGGTAAACCTTTGTCATTTTATATGTGAAAAGGCCAAGACAATAACTTTCTATGAGACAGTAAAGTACCCAGAGTCACAAAGGTCAATCATTTTGCCCATTTCAGAGTTTAACTGACTAATGCTAGAATGCTAGATGCTGGTCTGCCTGATTAAAACGGCACCACACTTCTCACTCACATGATGTGTGAAGGTAGAGGTTTTCCTGCTTAACTCAGAGTCAAATTTGATACATAGAGTGAAAAGGTAAAGGAGTGAATGGTTATGGGCGCTGCACAGTATGGGGAAAAAAATGAGTTTTATTCTCCTGGCAACAAGAACAGTGCTTTGTTTTAAATAGACAGAAACAGAATTGGCTTGTTGCGTGTGAGAGCTAATAGCCACCATGGCTGCACGAGCTAGGAAGCCTGGAGAACCTGTTCAACGAGAGAGATCCAAGGAAAAAGATGTCTCTTGAGTGCCGCCTACAGTCTTTGATTAGCTGGAGAGCAAAAACAAAAATTAGCACATAACAGCTAAAATATGTTGCCAAATCAATGAACATATAACGCTTGGTGCTTTCTGTAATCAGGCAGCATTACAGTGGTACCAACTAGTCACTCTGTCACTCCCTTGGTACTCTGGCTAAACATACTGGACTTGGCTGCTTTGTTTGATTTGTTCTGCTAGTTTTCTAACCATAAGGAATTGTAATCAGGCATCAATATCCATCTCTTCATATCCATAGGTCCTTTAATTTTTGTGGTAGTTAGCTTAGATTAGCACCCAGAGCTGCAGACTTGAGACATGGACCTGAGAAGTGAGTTGCACATGTATGATGTGAGACTCTACTTACTTGAGACTTGACCCCCCTAAGACTTGACTTATTTGAGTCTTAATTATAAATGAGAAACTTGAGAGAGTCAGATATGTCTTGCAAAGCCACACATCTTGCATATTTAATTATTAGGCCTATGCATTGAAAAGACAGGAAAGGAAAAATTAATATTTACTTGCTCTGACAGACTAAAGACTTGACTTGGACTGATTAGGAATTGCTCCAAAAGACAAAACAAACCCTTTCATTTCAGGACATCTTCACTTCTATCAAACTTCCTGCAGCTCTTTTAGCAAAAATACAGAGACGCACATTTTCAGTCGTCACAGTGTGAATATTCGATGCCACCTGGGTTCAAACAGCAGCCTTCTCACCTGACCAAACACATCAAACTAAAGGAGTAAATACCAGTGTTCACATTCACTGCTCCAGAAGTTCCAGAGTCAACATGTCTTGCGTGTGTGTTATCTTGTTTCCACAGACGATCACCAAAGTGCTGCTGCAGTACTGTGCCCTGCTAGCCAAGAGCTTTCCCTCCTACTGTGAGAAGGAGAAGATAGTGAGTACTGCTGCATCGCCACTCTGCTACCGAAACGCCTCACTCTGAGCTCATCTCTGATTTGGAGAGAGACCAAGCACTTTGAAAGCTAGTGGAGTGGATTAATATTTTAGTTTGCTGCTGCCCTCTTCTGTAACTCTTGAACTTCTATTTCTGTTTCTGCCGTTTTTCTTTTGTTTTGCCTGACTTTCATTCCTTTGCTCTTTATTTTTCCTTTCTTTGACTTTCTTGACGCTTCTTTCTTTAATTGACTTTCTATCTCCCTCATTTTGTTTGTTTCTTGCACCTGTTGTCTCCCCCATCTATCTTCCTCCAGCCCTGCGTGCTGATGAACAACATCCAGCAGATGAGGGTCCTGTTGGAGAAGATGTTTGAGTCGATGGGAGCAAAACAGGTGAGACACGATGAGATCTTTCTCTCTGGTTCAAGGTCAAAAAGTTTCAATGAAAACCTGCAGTGTTTTGGGTCTTTAAAGTACACGACTGAAAACTGACAGCTTTCACCTTAACATTCTTTATTCACGAGGTGTTTTAACATGGCCTTCCAGATCAAATTCATAGGAAAAGTGTAATGTGAGAGACAAACTCTGGTACAGTACACAGCAGGAGGTGTAACTCAGACAAACTGGCGTTTGACTGGAGAGTTTTTTCCAAACCGGAGCATGTTTTGAAAAAACTTTTTTCCCAGCATAAACGACAACAAAAATGTTAAATAAGTGTACAAACTTGTCATGTTTGGCAAAGATTGTGGCCACTGTGAACTGGCCTCGGTCTTATTAAACCCATAGTGGTTTGCAGGAATTCTCACAATCAGTGGCAACACAGAGTAGTGTTGTGACATATACACTGCCTTACAGAGAGAAGAAAACTTATCAGGGACACATTTGGCTTCTGCTAAGATCAAAAACATTTATTTCAAATGGAAACATGCATTTAATATGTCTAATGGAGCAAAGTGCACTGATGTACTGATGGCTATTTGGGGCACTATAGTGTTTTTCTACCCAACACACCCACCAAATGAAAGGAAACAGATCTTAGAGGCAGAAAAAGGTTCAAATGACTTTTGAACCATTGATCACATGCCAGAGATGCCTTTTCCAGAGGTGGGTGTTTCCAAAATCACAGCTAATACAATAACTGCTTCAGGAATATCAAATATCTAGTTGTCCTGATTATGTATTTATTTTTTTAAATTTGATTTGTTTGTGAGGTTACAGACGTTCACACCACAGGCATGTGTTGAATCATGGACAAGAAACAAATTTAGATTCCTGCACACAAAAATTCCCCATCTACCCTTTTTTTCCTGTTGGTATTGGTATGTTCCAGCACACAGACAAACCTATTTTGGGCAACTCACCGTCCTCCAGGTGTGACCTAATTATTCTAATGGAACCATTTTATATGTATTTGGGTTCATCGGTCGAATACCAGGAGAAGCAGCAGAGTTGAATTTTATATGCATGTAGGAATATTTTTTTTTTTTTTTTCTGTGTTCGTGCTGAACCTGTAATTGTAGTTGACATGTTCAAAGCTTTTAAAAAGGATGAAACTTGAAAGAAGAAGAGGGTTTTGTGTAGTTGTAACCTTTCATGTGCAATATGGAAGACTTGGAAAAATACAGTTGAAAACATTGTATTCTGTGTGGGAATAAATCAGCAGTATGTATACATCTTCAGCAACAGCCTTATGAGAAGTTCCTGCTGTTGTATTTCTCCTGCGGCATTCACTTGACTCTTCAGTCTTGCTGGAATATAAAGTAACCTTGCTGGTATATTTTTGGAATATTAATAGTGGAGAAAGTTCTATAATAATAGTATATCTCTCTCTATACAGTATACAGTATATAGTATAATATCTTGGTGAAGGTGCAGCAGGTAAAACTTGCATGTGTGTATGTGCATACATAGGCTGCAAGTTAATTTAAGTAACGTGAGATTGATTGAGTGTGTGTGTGTGTGTGTGTCTTTCTCTCTGCAGCTAACTGATGAGGAGGAGAGGGTATGTCTAGGTTTCTTTTTTGCCCTCGCTCCCATTTCCCCTGTTGCTCCTGGAACACAAACATCCAAAATAAACAACACGTTCATTAAAGCAAAAACCCACCCCGAACCTCTTGCCAACTGTCAGACCTCTTTTTACCCAGTAGTGTGTGTGTCTATTTTTAGTTTGATATCCCAATTTACTCATAAGTAAGAGTTCAACGCGAACTCCTCCTCCTCCTCCTCCTCCT
>LKNJ01000865.1:0-15311 GCA_002120245.1 Maccullochella peelii
CAGTTCCACCTGGTCGTTGGTCCAAGCAGAGAAATCTCTGGTCTTGCGTTTCTCCATTGCTGTTCTTCGTTCGTAGTATTTCCTGCAACTAATTTATCAACCAACGCAGAGTAGACAATCTGCTTCCTGTTTACACCGGCACGTGCATGCCCAGTACACGTGAATGGTCACGTGATATGCGTTTCCAGGCGTGTAGTATGGACAGAGATTATTTCTGCAATGGTGATAAAGCGCTGGTGTGTACGAAGAACGTTTTCGCTTTAAAATGGCATTTTAAAACAAAAACGTAGTAGTGTGGATGTAGCCTAAGGAGCACTTCAGGAGCACACGAGCCTATTGTTAGAGTCAGTTTACTTGACATTTTCTTTGTGTCCCGGTTGAGCCCAGAGACTGAACAGACCTGCCAGACACCCACAGTAGGAGAGAAACGAAATGACTGAGGGAAAATGAACAAGGAGAAAGAACGAGTACAAATCAGAGAGAGAGAGAGAGAGAGGTGGAGTGGAGTCACAAGGCTGCTGCCATGGTGTCAGATATTGCGGTTACAAAATGGATTGTTTCCAAGGCGACAGACAATTAAAGGCAACTGTTTTATCTCCATTAAGTCTTATTCTTTACTACCTCAAATTATCCTCAAGAACAAGAGTGTGAGAAACAGGAAAGGCAAAACTGTCTAGGTGTAAACTCTTGGAGATGAGGGAGGGAGTCAAAAAGGTCAAAACACACAAGTCAAAACACACAATGCTGACACAGCCCAACTCAAGACACACCTTGCTTTCAGTGTCATGCCAGGGTTATGTGACCCAACTTACAGTACCAGTCTACCAGTGAAGAACAGATTTAGTATGCTAATCACGGGTGATTCTGTTCTTACCAGCTCTATGGAAAGATTAACTTTCTTTTTTTCTTTGCCACCTGCACTCCTCGCTCCTCCAGCGACCTTCAAATACTGTCAATCAAAGCAATGGCATAAGGGATTAAATTAAAACGAACTGTGCACTCTTTAAATGTGACCTGCAGCTACAGTTAAAGGTGGAGGAGCAAAAAAGATCTAATCAAGTGTCTTTATGCCAAGGGCTCTTAAAATGCATGTCCTTCACCTGCGCACTTAGTCATGGGTTAGAATAAAGTCTATGGAGACCTTGTAGACATAAATTTTATTAATAAAGTCAAGTGGGTGATTCGATTGTTCGAAAACCTTGCTCACCCAGACTTGGGTATATATATATTGCGTCTGTGAGGATCAACCGCTAACAAAAAAAGGCAATGGAGACAACTTGAATTACTCTTGTTTTCATACATTACCTTACTGTGGACAGCTCTTTTGATATTGACGCTCAACAAGAACAAAAGAAACATTGTGAATGGCATGATCGCACATTGACTATGGCTCAACAAGCACCTCTTAAGCGGGGGAGGAATGATCAGTGCAACAAAGAACTTTGGCCTCCAGAAAATGAGCTGGGCAGACTGCAAATTATAGCTCCTTCATTACAGCATTGTAATTCATTGATCGATACATACAGTAATCACCAGCTGTGCAGAGAAAGGAGAGTGGAGAGGATTGGAGGAGGGAACAACTCAGCCTTGTATCAATGGCTCTGCAAGAGACTGGAGGCAGATAACCATAAATGTATCTACAAATTACCAATACAGCTAACTAGATAGTGTCACGGGTCAGGTCTGGACATGGGGGAAACAATAGAGACAGGAGTCACCTATAGAGACAGAGCGCAACCCAGTCTAATTTAAATAAAATGAACTGTGTATATATGTATTTAAACCAAATTTAACATATAGTAAAGGTAAGTAAGGGTGAACAGAACTGTAAATCTGCCTGTTAGATGTCTGGCCTGAACAAGTCATTTGTGGAGTTTTAGTACTTAGTGCATAAAGGTTTGACGTCCGTACTCAACAAATAAAGGCTGGCCAGCTGGAAAAAAAAAAAAATCTTTTACAGTATTACAGCCCAGATGCTAACAGTCTATAGAATCTGCAATTTTATGGCAGTAATTATTAAGCGTGCATACCTTTCTGGTGACATACTGTATGCTGCTATTTATAGGATGACCCTACCCAGCCCAGCACAGTGCCAGCACAGTGCCAGCACAGTGCCAGTAAACAGCAGGTTTCGAGAGACTGATCTTTGCCAAGGGTGTAAATTATTGGCTTTTGTCCAAACTTAGACTACCACATATGCTTTTGTTAAGGACAGCTGACAGTTCAGATTTATGTGTGAGGGAGACAAAGAAGGTAAAATCCATGAGGAGTGGAACATAAAGCAGAGAGGGGGCACGGAGAGCTGTGCAATCGATCAATCTTCCCGCCTCAGCAGATTCCCTGAACCCCACCCCACACTGGAACTCATCCTACTTTTCAAAATCTGCATAGCCTCGTCTGCTCTTCCTCAATCTCAGTGTTGCCTGGCTTTTCCTTGGTCATTGTCTTCTTTTTTTTTCTTGCTTTTGTGCTTTCATTCTTTCCATCTGTCTTTTCTTTTAGTTCTCTTCATTTAGTTTGCAGCATGCTTCATGACAACAGCTGTGGATATAACAGGGATATTCTGTGTATGTGCCAGAGCTCTTTATCGTTGCCTAGGAGTTTGAGTTGGTGTATTCATACTGTATGTGTCTATTTGTTTACTTATGTGGTGGGGTTTTTTTGGCAAGCATGTGTGCATGTGCAAGCTCCAAACGTTTAATAAGCAAACAACCGTTTTCCCCGGCAGTTCACAGGCCTTTGCCTGCGCCTCTGAGCTAGCACAGGACACTAGCCGCTGTCTGTGGACCCAGCAGGCCTGTTTGATTCATGAAGCGGCATCAAAGCTTTCATATGCCCCGTACATTCCCCACTGCTCTCTCTCATCTCACTGTTGAATCGTTTCTCCAAAGCTGTCGGATACTCTCTCTGCGGGGTGGATGGCACTCGTCGGAAGCTAATAGAGGGTGACTGTATATGCTCATGTCGGTGTCTTTGTGCGCGCGTGTGTGCGTGCGTGTGTAAGAACAGCGAGGTAATGTGATGTGACGAGTGGATTTGCCAGCATGTGGTCATCTAGATTTTGGATGTTTTCACACACACACACACACACACACACACACATACACACACTTGTCTTATTCCATCCTCTCTTTTTTAATTCCTCTAAAACTACCTAATTACTCCCAATATGTAATCCAATCGGCCCAAAAGCAATATGTTAAGGTTCATTATGCGTTGACTAATGCACCACACAAGTTTGGATGGAGCTATTCATGCAGCTCATCTTATTAAACCTGCTCTCTCTCTCAGTCTGAGCTGAGTCCAATTTAATAACACATGCTGCAGTGTGCTTTTATTACTGTTATATCCACCAAAGACTAGCCTAAAATTGCACTTTCGGGCCAGCATTGACAAGCACAGATTGTATTTGTGTTCTCATGACATTTTTTCACCATTTGTGATGATGTGTTTTTCCAGAGTGGTGACACTTATAAATATCCGTAGACCATAATTCATGGCATTGCTGCTGCGGGAAAGCTAGATCGTATACATTTTTACACATTCCTGATGCTCACACTTGCTTGTGGCTCTCAAATGTCAGCCAGAGAAGGATTTTCAGGACTATATGGGTTACAGAGTGCGTGCGTGGGTAGGAGTGTGTGCTGGTCCAAGCTGCTGTGTAGCTCGCAGAAATGAAGCTCCGCCTCAACAACACTGAAGGCCAGGGGTTGCAGAGGGCAAGCTGCTTGACACGACGACTGCAGCGAAGTCCTTAGCTCTTGCTGGTGGCATGATTGTGACAGAGCTGGCAGTGGAGGTTGAGGTAGAGGCAGAGGGGGTAAGAAAAAGTCTTTTGGATGTGGTCTAAACTAAGTTGGATAAGGAGTACTTGTAAAATAAGCAGGTGTGATATTGTACTGATTCCTGGGTTGAAATGTTATTTTTTTCTTTCAGAAATCAGATGTCAGCTAGTGAGCAGCCCTTCAAGAGCTGGTAGGGGTTTGGTTTAAGCTTAGATATTTCAGAAAGAGCTCTGCTTATGGTACCGCTGTATGAGTGCTTAAACCCTCATCTATCCCAGCCAGCAGAAGCTCCAACAACACTATTTCTATCAGCAGAAATATTCAGCATCATTCAGCAAGCATTTACCTTTTTGTCTTTTGTACTTGCACTGTTCAATTTTTGAAGCCACTGAACTTCTAAATCTGACACGCAGGAGGAGCAGCCTTGAAGTGCGCGCCCCATGAAAGACAGCTGAAGCCGGGCAGATGAGAAACACCGGCTTGCCTCATCGCATCTGCTTATTCATGGAGCAGTTGTTGGTTAGATTGCTCTGCTTAGATGCTGAGAGTATCATTTTTGACTCCTAAAAATACCCGGTTCTAAAGGTCTGTCCGCTAATGGCAATGAAATCAAATACCAGAGGAACTCAACATTTAATTAATAATAAAGACACTATTACGGGTGGCTAAATTTCAAATGAGTCGTTTCTGTAATGTATTCAGGGCCTTCTGTGAGTTTAATTGAGACCTTGACAGCACTTAAGTCTCCGCTGCGTGCTTGTGTGTCTTGTCTTACCTCTGGCTACAGCGTCGGCTCTTGGGCTTTATGGAAAGAGATTTGATCAGAGCGAAAGGAGTGCACTCCAAGTGTGTATGTGCATGTAATCACAACAGCGCTGCCATGGGAGCAAGGGGATGAGATAGAGATGTACAATGGATGTAAGAGGAGAATCAGATGTATGGCGACAAGCACATATTCAACGGCAGCTGAAGTGTTCTCAGAAAAAGAAAGAAAAGAGTCATTCTTTATGTTAGTTTTTGTATCTTGAAAGCCAGAAGTGATCTCCTCCTTTCTCCTGGGAAACTGGGAGGAGGGCTTTTCCAGTGCAGTGTGGACCTACTACTTCCTGCAGCATACAGGAGATATGAGATGGATCAGTGTCAATTTTCTTGTCAGTATATTTTTTTCTACTGCTGACTCTAAAGTCAAGAACAAAATTCATATGATTGTGTGAGTTTTAAAATAATTTATCGAGGTACGTTGTTGGCATCGTGACCAGACTGACGGGTGCAACAGTGAACCCCCCCCCCCGTCCTCTCCTGTCACTCCCCGATCCTTTCCAGCTTTATCTCCTCCTCTCAGCCTTCTATTCATTAAACAGACATAAACAAAAGAAGTTTTTTGTTTGCAGCCCGTGTCTCTCTGTCGCACGCGGCTCCATCTCGCTGAGCTCACGGAAGCAATCACAAGCTGTTTGTTGCTTACCGTTAACAGCCCATACTTTGGGAGGGGGTCCAACTTAATACATAATTGAAAATGGTTGCTGTGGTCCATTTGGTACGCTTTTGTTCTTCCTACATCAGCAACGCAGGCACCGCCAGGAGGCTGCTCTTGGCGGATTTGCTTTTTTTCTCTCTTTCTCTCCCTCTTCTTTGATGCCTTTTTTCGATGACAATTCACACTTCAGTTGAGATTGCTCTAAATTTCAATTTCAGCCAAAATGCTCTTCTAAGTAGCTCTGTCTCTGTCTGGATGCCATTTGTCCCTCACTTCCTCGTTCCCCCCCACCCCACCCCACCCCACATAAAATGTTTTCTTTTATGTGAGTGCATGCACCCATATTATATGGCCGTGTTTGTCTCAAAGTGAGCTCTATCATCGCCTTTAATGTTCCAGAAGTATAGCAGTTAGTATGTCACTTAACACAGCACTCTTTCTGCCTCTCACTATAGCTTTTTTCTCCTTTTGCATATGAGTTCCATGCAGCCATTTTCCTTAACTTGGTGTTCTGTAATCAGCTTTGCCTTATAGGCTACCACACATTGAACTGTCCATGGTCATATCTCAGTACAAAGCGCACAGCTATCAAATAGACACACCATTATCCATCACCACTCTTCTCCTCTCACCTAAGATTGGCTTTCAATCTGTCTTCCAGCGGACCACCCCCTTTGGCCAGCCCTAGCCTTTCTCCCCAGGGAAATGCACAGAGGTCTTGGAGTGATTTTGCTGTAATGGAACTTCAGGATAAACTAGATTTGATGATCCACACATACAGGGGCCTCTTGGCAGTTTGAGTTTGCCCCTCTCTTTCCTGTTTCAGCCCTAAACCTCATTACCACCTGAGACTGAATCTACAATCTGGCCTCCCCAGGGGCAAACAGAGGTGAGGAGGGGCAAACGAACACAGGAAGTAGAGTGTCACTTCAGATCACAGTTCATGTTGGGAAACCAGTTGATTTGTGTAACTGCTGAGCAGGGAAGAGTTATTTGAGAGTTGACAGATTTTGCTGTTGTTGGTGGTGTGCATCTGTGATTCTGCCAAAGGTCAGGGTTGGGGTTTTTTTGCCCCAAGAAGCAGCTGATTTGTACCACGTATCTCAGGATTTGTGATATTCAGCCTTTTTATTTATTATTTTATCTTTAAAATGACACTATTGATCCTGCAGGGATATGAGGTCATCACTATAGCAAAAGTTGTGTGATTTAGGGGATATGTTCAAAAGAATAAGCATATAACATTAGAAAATAGACTGTATGTCAATATAATCACAGAAAACAATATGAAAAACTAGATAAATGCTAATCCCAGGCTCACTGCCTTCAGTGTCCACAATTTGACTGGTGTGATTGAGGTGTCACTGTTGTGAGTGTTGTTGCGGTGGTGCTTTTTGTTGTGACAGCTGCAGGTGTTTGCTCAGTTCCTGACAGATGCACACTGCGTCCTCCCCTGCTGCTGATAGGCTGCTGTTTGACATGTGTCCATTGTACAAACTGGCTGTTTTGACTGGTAGTGTGTGAACGAAGCTCACTGCAGTGGAAGGAGGCCATGTGCTGCTGCAGACGGACTGACGGGCATTAGCAAAGTTGTCAGCACCTTCTCTTCCCTTTCTGTTTGGCTCCTTTGAGCTGTTTCTTGCGTCTACTTCGTCTGGCCTTGGCACTCATGCTTCTCCTGTTATTGTGTCTGCTGTTTTCTTTACTCCCCCCTCATTCAAAAACCTCCTCCTATCTAATTTTAACCCAGACGTTTGCTTTGCTGTGATGGTAGTCATTTTATTTTGTATTATTCCATGGCAGATGCATCACTCTACACTGAAGGTGTTTTATGTGTTGGATAACGTAACATGTCGGTAATTTATTTGTGAACTAAAACAAATATTATTTTTGCCCCGTGAAGCTTCCATGATGGAAACATGTCTTGCGTGCATTAGAGCTGCAGCAACGATCAATGTTGTAACGCTGGAATCAATAACCACAGACAATCGGTTTCATCTCAAAATATTTGACCCATGAGATCCTTGTACAGAGAAGTGATGAAGTGTTAGTTTAGTGCTGATTAAGTGAAACCTGTAAGCAGTACCAGTGTTTAGGAGTAAATATCCTCAGAGATGGTATTTTTGGCTTTTAATAGCTCGAATCTGGCTTTGTAATTCTTTTATTAAAATTCCCTTCCAGGCACCTTTTAGAACATTTAAAAATACTGAGCTTTGAATAATAATTTAAATAATAATTTGGGTCTGATATGTTTTAATCCCCCACAAATAAGGTAAATTATCTATAGTTGAAAATTATTAAGAGCTTAACTACTCCTTCTCCCTCATTAAAACATCCAGAATCTACTGTATGAATATGTAAATATTTAGCATTGCAATGTTTAACTGCTGGACAAACATTTGAATAAAAGTGTGTTTGCGCTGGAGGCTTCAAGTTTCCACATCACCCTTCATGCGTGTACATATACGGTTGAACTGAGATTCAAGTGAGCACAAACTTTATCCCTTCAGCAGATGAAAGTGAAACCAGCCCTCTGGTGTCAAACTCTGCACAACATCCAACTGAAGTAACAATATGCAAAACATTTTTTTAGTGGATGGGGGACTTAAAGTGTGTCCTACAATGTACAAAGTTCCTTTGGAAATAAAACACCAGTGTAATTTTAATCAATGAATTCTAAAGTCAAACAAGCTGTTGCATACTAATCATATCATCACCTTGAGTATATTTACTCAAATGCTTTTTGATTTTTTGACATAAGGGAACATTTGACCCTACATCTCAACAAGCCATAATACTGGTGTAATCCTGCATTCATATAGTATCTCTTTAAACTTAGCTTTCTTGTTCTTTCTCCCTCCTTTTTCTCTCCAGGTAAGGAAGAGTCAGTAGCCACCTTCAAGGGCAACGAGTTCTTCTGCTACGACCTGTCGCTGACGCCCATCCAGAGCAGCACTGACGAGATCACACTTTCCTTCCGCACGCTGCAACGCAACGGCCTCATGCTGCACACCGGCAAGTCGGCCGACTACGTAAACCTTTCCTTGAAGAGCGGCGCGGTTTGGCTGGTCATCAACCTGGGCTCGGGAGCATTCGAGGCCCTGGTGGAGCCCGTCAACGGCAAGTTCAACGACAACGCCTGGCATGACGTGCGCGTCACCCGCAACCTGCGCCAGGTAAACACTGCCCGTGTAATCCAGGGCCACCGCAGATGGAGTGGTGCCTCTGTCTGCCACCCACCCTTTCTCTGCTGCTTTACTTGACTCTCCATCTTAACGTCTTTTCTCTCTGAACATGGAGCACACAGGGAGTGTTTGTCTCATTTTCCTTCTCTCCTGTTGCTTGCTGCCCACCTTAACAGAAGTTTCTTTTTTCCCAGGTTGGGGTTGAACAGAAGGCTGGTGATGTGTTTTTTTTTCTTCTTTCTTTCCTGGCTTCATATTTTTTACTAAAATTACCAAAGATCCATCTCTCCTTCCTATTCAAAGGCAAAAGGTGAAAACGCGTCACAGTCCAAGTGGAAATGAGACTTTTATCCCAGTCATATTTAGATTATAGTTAACACACACCATAATCAAACCAAAGACAACTGTGCACATTTAAAGTGTTAGCAAGGACATTGTTTTGTGGCGTTATTAATAAACAAGTGAAGAAAGTGCTCCGCTCAGTATGTATGCGCATAATGTACTCGGCTACACAAATGGAATGCACCCTAATTTATCAAAGGTGACAATGCACTTAAACCCCTTCTGAACAAATTACCCAACACATCTTTACAAACCTTTAATAGTAGCTAATGGAAAATAAAAGAGCACCAGCAACCGGAATGTCTGTGTATGCGTGTGAATTGGTGTGTACCTGTGCATGCCAGCTTGTTCCATCTACTTTGTTTTTTCATGTACACATATACACACAAGCACAGCAAAGCACTAAGTATATGCACATACAGTACACTCTCTGAATACTAGACTCTGGAAGCACCAGGTCATCAATTGGCAGTTGCAGATACCAGCTGTGAGATACAATCAATTTCACTTACACTTGCCTTGCTTACTACTTCACATTTTTTTGGTAATTGGAATTGGAATGAATGGCTTGTCAGACCTAATAATGGGCAATGTAAGTGGCCCCGAATGCAAAAAAAAGCCTGGTGTGAATGCATTAACACAAAGATGGTACATCAACTTCCATGTGTGCACCCGCAAAAACATCCCCAGAAAGGTGGGGGAAAAACCAGCCAATAGTGTCTAACTCTAGTACTTTTAGAAAATTCCTAACCACGCGAAAAAGGAAAACTTGAGAGCAAAGTGATTCTTAATGTGAACTAAGTGCTGTTAAATTATAGGGAGATATTTCCATGCCAACCACACTCTGCAATTTCTGTCATATTACAAAACTACTATTATATATTTCAGTGTGGTAACTTAGACATGGAAATAGTTCAAGATTTGGGGAGCTGCTGTTTTGTCAGCATATGCTGTACTTGCTTTAAGATAATGGCAAATGATCACGCGCTCACCGACACACACAGCATCTCAGACACACACACACACACACACACACACACATACACAGTCGGGGTCAAATATGTTATGCTGTGGAGCTATGTGTGATCAGCAGAGTGCGACTAGCTTAATGAGTTTGGGAAGCCAACACGATTTTAAAGATTTACAGCATGAGCCAACCCACCTACCTACCAACTGCACCATAATGACCATTAGGCAAATAAGTAACACATGCACATACACACATGCTAAACTGAGACACTATTATCTGCCTGTTTGTCTGTCTCTGTCTGTCTATCTATGTGCCTATCTGTCTTTATTGGCATTTAATGCCAGTACTACTAGTTACTAAATGATACTACTAATATTATTACATATAGTTTTGAACACAATAGTATCTATAAATGTGTTTTGTTGAAGTATAGAGCTTAACTAAAATTTAAATTTTAAAACAATTGGGGAAAACTCTGCAAGTAATCTCATCTTCCATCCAAAGTTGAATCACTTGAATTGAATTTACATATAAACAAGTGTTGCTTACTTGAAACTAGCTCACACATCTAGTAGTTTTAAGGTATTCTCACTTTATTCTCGATATTGGAGAAATCTTACCCGAGAAATCTTACCCGACTACCAGACTTGTCTTAAGAAAATAAAGACTAGAGTATTGTATTGCTGTCCAAGTTATTCTGGATAAGATAACCAGCTTTATCTCTCAAAATCGTGTTGTATGAACACTTAATTTAGCTGAGCAGATATCAAGTGCCTGTCCATGCCTTGATCCAGAACTAACCACCCACATCATGCTGTTCGGGGGATCTCCATTAACTCACATAACAGCTTGAATCCCCAGTGGATCCTTCTAACCGGACCATCCCCACTGAGAGACACAACAAGAGAGGTATTGATGACATTGACCAACTCTGACCCTGTGTTTATTCCCGGGCTGATACCCAACTGATCAATGAGCACTTTCATGCTTTGAGGTCTCGTACAACACACATGCATTTACATAGTTACACACACGTCAGGGGGATTCAATATGCACACACGCAGTTGCACTCAAATGGCCACACCCATAAGAAACACCAAATAATAATAATAATACAACTTTATTTATGCAGCATCTTTCAAAAAGAAAGTTATGAAGTGCTTTACAATAAAAACTAATAATAAAAGTAAATAAGATCCAAAACATAAGACATAATTTAAATAATTACAACAAATACCATCAGTTAAGAAAAAGCCATAAGATATAAGTGAGTCTTAACAAGAGATTTAATAGAAGTTACTGAGTTCCACAGCTGAGCTCCTTAACCCTTACCCAAGAATAACACTTTAGGAAAACCTTAGTATGTGTGACATAGGTTTTACATTACTCGATTATTAGTCTATCACATAAATGACTATTGGTCTTTTTCTGGTTTTATATATTGATGATTTGGTAGTTAAAAATAAAGGAACAAAAAACGTGTATGTAATTAGCTATTATTTAGTGTTACCAGTTGAAAAATATGTCAATCTCAACAATATTCAATTACACTCAAATTAGATAAAACTTCTTTGATCCTTGGGGTAAAACTATTTCCTGATGCACAGTAAAAATAATCAATAAATAATGATATATATATGTGTGTACAGTGCTGACGATTTCAAAACTTAAGTAAAAAGAAAAAAAGAAAGGTAAAGAATTATTAAACTGAAGATCAATAGCATTATTCTGCGTATGTTATACATAACTAAAAGAGGGATATGACGGTTTACAGGCTATATACTGTGCATGTTATGCAAAAGTGTGCTTTGTTGAGGGATTACAGAGGGTGGATAAAATAACAGGAACACCTCACAATGAGATGCTGTCTAGTGCAAAAACGTTACAAACTGCGCCCCCCAAAAGTGGCCGGAGTTGAATGAACACTTCCATGATAGTCTAACATAAATTGACCATTATGAGCTTAGCAAAGACTGTATTTATTGCAGGGCTGCTAATCGGATTGCATTGTTTTTTGTTTGCTATTGTGTCCACACCCTGTATACAGTATAGTTTCCAAATATGTTTACATTACTCAAAAGATAAGGGAAATTATGAATGAATTAAGGGATGAATGCATACTATATACTTGATGTATTCCCGTTCAAAAGTAAAACATGCATACAAATATAAATGGTAATAAAACCTACAAACTGACACCTATGTATAGCTACCTATACATTTTTAATGAATGTATGTTTTGTCTAAATAATCAAAGCATGCAAAAATGTCCTTTCAGAGTTCCTTTCTTCTCCCCTTTCCTTTCTTTTTCAGATTATGTGTGGCCATGCATATTGACAATTGCCAAACAAGAATTGCCATCAACATGCACGTCTCATCCCTCCCACCACGTTTGGTGTGGTTTAGATGCTCTGAGCACTGTTAATTACATAATCTAATCTTTTAATGCAACTGAAACTGTAAACAGAGCACCCACACAAACACACCATTATTGCTTTCTACTGCTCTTCCCATTGCAGCTAACATGATATCTTGCATTAAAAGTAACCCACAGTCTAGCGTTGGATTCTAACTGAGGTTATCATACAGCCTCATACGGTCTCATCCACTCTCTGTCTGTTGTTCTTAATGGCTCTTCCAACGTCATGCATATCTACCGCTGCATCAGTAAGCTCCAAAATAAGTAAAGCCTGTGAGCTCTCACAAGCCAGTCTCTCTCTCTCTTTCTTTCTCTCTCTCTCTCCCTATGTCTATGTGTATATTTTGCATCTTTCTCCACAAAACCTATGAATTTGTCAGCTTTGTGCGGGACAAAATGAAGCAGACAGAATTAGGTGAGGTGATAGGGGCTCTCCGCCAAGAGAGAGGAGAGAAAGGAGAGGAGTGGGGAGAAATGGGCATGCTATATGCCTAACAAATGATCACAGATTCAGAGCTCCCCTTGGTGGCATCTGGTAGTACTGCAAGTGTGTGTGGAAAGTGGTGAAGCGTTTGGCCAATCCCTGTGGTGTACAGTTGATAGGCAGGCAAGGACACTTGCCTCGACCTTTTATCGGTGGAAGTCTCCCCCTACAATACACACACATCCCCATCAAAGCACACATTGGTTTGCATAAGCAGCAAGGGATCCCTCCTTCACCTCCTCCCTCCCTCTGCTCTCCCTGACATGATGATCTACCATCTTGGACATCTTGTAGACTTTAGCACTGGTGACCATCCGCAGCCTTTCCCTCCTCTGGGATCACACACACACACACACACACACACACACACACTGTCTCAACACACTGCAGCAAGAGGAAGGGCAAAGACAAAGATGGAAACCCTCATGTCAGAGTGTCTTGGGGAATGATAAATATATCTGATACACTGCACCAAAAGTGAACACATTGTGAAAATAGGTCATTAATATTTGACCTATTTTCACAATGTGTTCTCTTTTGGCGTGTGCAATGGCACTCTAGTCAGCATACATCCAGCAGTTAAGACCATGGGCTTAATGCATGTACAGTGCAAAGTATAAATAAAATCTGCTCATTCTCTCCATTACTGTATGTTCTGTGAGTATAGATTTTCTGATCTTCTTAAATGCCACTCTGATTTTCCCAGAAGCCCTGCAGACACATGGACTAATTCACACACTGCTGTTTTTCTTGCAGCAACAGGAAACTGGAAAAGTCAACCACAATTCCACTGAAAATACCTTGGGCAGAGACTAAAACCACCTTCGCCTGTGTTATTATATTCATACTCATTACTGTCATTACAGTAACTCAAGTAAGTAAGTCAATCAGTTTGTGTCTGTTGCAGAGTAGCAGTAGAGCAAGTGCAGATCAGGTAGAGGCTGATGTTCTGTGGGCCTCTTGATGTTTGGTGGTTAATGTATTGCCTTTAAACATTAGATTTACATACAAGTTCTGATATCATTGCCAGTACTAAGACAGGAGCAGCTGAGCAACTGTCCTATGTCACTCCCCAAAAATACGACTGTATAGGTCGTCTGTGCAAGCAGCTTATTACCACCCATATTTGTGTTTGTTGTTACGCAGCAACCTATAAAGAGCGACAAAGTCCGCTCATGGTGGATGGTTGGGTCAAACACCACAGGCCTTTCACCCAGGAGACCGCTGTTTGTGTCCCGTGTGAAACCAAAAGTCAATGTTGGCTTATTTTAACTTATCTACCATAGTTATTTTGACCCAAACCATGATCTTTTCCTAAACCTAAACCTAAAACTACTTTTTGGTTCCCAAACCTAACCAAGTTGTTTTGGTGTCTAAACCCTCACAACATTAATCACATGTTTATGATGACGAAGGTCCGGTACGCCTATATATGTTGTTTTGGAAGTCACCGGCAAACGACCTATTCTGTCATTTAGGTTGGAGGACTTGTTGGTCTGGAACCCAACTTACTTGATTAGACACTGATGTGAAGTTACTTTTGTGGTTATTATTCCTCCAGTCACGCCAATATCAAGAATTAGCCCGAATAACATGATTAGTTACACTCAGTTTGTCAGCTTTTATTTTATTTAGTTTTTCTATTGACTAAATTCTGTTGGTGCAGATCTTTTGAGTATACAAAAGCGGAAAGCAAGAACTTTTCCGGACCATGTATATGTGCATGTACACAATGCAGTTGGGAGCAGGGCACCATTACTTGGGGAAAATCAGTTTTTAGTGGCCATGGCTACACCACAATGTAATAAAACATTTGTGAAAGAATCACCTGCTATGCATGACAGGGGAACGTTTCAACCCGCTGCTCTGGAGTTGACTAGAGTGTAGCTTTTGTGGTGGTATCTGTAGGACCCATTAACTAACCTCTATAATATTGTCAATGGTTTGGATTTTATCCATGGCTTATTGAGATTGTAGCAATGCAATGCCAGGAAAAAATGCTTGATGCCATGCTTTCGATCTACTGGAATGACAGGAATACAGAAATACAGTAATCTATATACTAACGCTAACTTTCCATGTTGACGATCACTGGAACAATCAGAATGGCGTCACATCACAACGGCCCGTCTGTACGTTTAACAGGCACTTGCATCCCACAGGACACCAGAGGCAGTCAGAGGAAACATGAGACACACACTGGCAGGGGAAAGGAAGTGTGCGCTTGTATGTCTGTATTTGTGTTTGTTCACAGGAAGTACAGAGAGTGAGAGAATGATTGTGTGCACAATAGGGAGTGGCTGCTGTGTGACACTAAAGGAATGTCTGAGCAGTGGGAGGATGGGGGGAGCACTGGGAGAGAGCCAACGGTTTGTTCTCTACGACGAAAAGAAGAACAGAAGCAAGCTTTCTTTTAATTCCCCAATGTGACTTTACAACCAAAAGATTCAACATCCACTGTGTCACAGAACTGGGCCAGTAGCTTAGCCAGCACATAGAGAGAGACCTTTGAACTCAATATCTCTTTTCTTTGCTATCCCATTTTTCCCTTTTATATCACTGTCACCCTTTCCTCCCTTTTACTCCCTCACCTGCAGTATCATCTGTCCTTCTCTTGTCTCTGGCACTCTCTCTCTTTCGGTCTACCTT